>WJSG01015814.1:0-19627 GCA_016618145.1 Sanghuangporus lonicericola | reverse complement strand
CAACAGTCCCGGGAACGACAACAGTCCCGGGCACGAATTCGTTCGCTTTCACATTGAGGTTGCCTGGGCTTCCCTTGCTCGTCGGTAGAGACGCACTACGGGGCGTCGCATGAGTCTGGGTGGCCGACCGGTCTGAGACAGGTGTCTGGGGCAGGCTTTGCGAAGCACTGCGGCGCTCGAGAGGTGATGTCTCAAGGCGCCCTTCCAGAGCTGGCCCGGGGTCAGCGAGGGATTGGTGAACGGCTCGCGCGCGCAACGCATCTCCTGCCGAGGAAAGTACAGGGTTACCACTTGTATCTTGAGGAGGCAGCGAGCCCGGGGGTCGCGGCTCTGCAAGTTGGAATTATGAGTTCGTAATCATGAATTGTGGGCAGGTAGCGACGCAACGTACCCCAAAACGATGGCGGCTTGGAACGCTGATCGGTCACCATGGAACACTTCACTCCTCCAGAGAGCGACGAGCGACCGAATCTCCAATCATATCCAGCCGGCGACCGCAAAGCACCCGCAAAGGTAGTAGACATGGCGATGTGCGGAGAAGCCAGATGACAGCAAGAGCAGACGACGCTAGATGAAGGCTTCGCTCGAGCTGGAGGGCGGATACGAGGCGACGCACCCTATATGAGCTTCGAGGGCATAGCAGACACGCAGGCAGCAGGAGCGCATGCCCGCAGAACTGCAGCAGGTCAGCGCCTTTTCGAAGCTTCGAAACGCAGGAGCATGGCAGGGCAAGTTGGTTGCTGCGGTAGTTTGGAGGCTCACGGGACTAGGGCTGTGTGGGCGCGCGAGTAGTCATCGTCGATATGAGGGACACATACATCGAAATGAGGACTGAGGACCAATGAACGTGCCAGGTTCCTGCAGGTGTGGCTCAAACCTCGAATCGACCTGCGGTGTATGCGGGATCCTTCGGCTGCAGCTTGGCTGCGAGTCAGCGAGGCTCTGCGCTGTCCCGAACTCAGAGAAGGTCGATCAGGCCAATGCGTGAAGACGGTACTCACAGTATCAATCAAGCGCACACACAACTCGAGCTGCGGATATCGATGTAGCCATTGCATAGCTTTCGTTCGAGCAGACTTTCAGTCGTACAAAAGGTTCATCCGACCTATCCTCTCAGTATCATGAAGGTCATCAAAACGAGTTCACCAAAGCGCATAAACCGCCGCGATCCCGCACGCGCCCATGCACGCACTCGCGAAGATGCTCAGCGCAATAGGCACCGCGGTCCACGAGTACGTCAGGATGCCCAGCAACGCCAGCACGAACCCGAGGCTCGACATGCCCGCACAGACCGTATGTGCACGCGCCAGCACGCCGACCATGCCCTTCAGCATCGCGGTGGCATCGTCCGCCACGGACGCTTCAGGGTCCATATCGCGCGACCGCTGTGGCTTGCGAGGCGCGCCGCAGCGGAGGAACCACAGCGGGTGCGTGCGGTACACGCTGACAAGCCCGCGCAGGTCTGTGAAAACCTCCGTCGGAAAGTCGGCGATGGCATCGATGGGCGAGGATGGACCTAGTGTCGAGCCCACGGAGGCGGAGGGCCGGTGACTGTGTTGATGAGAGCTCTGGCGAGTGCGACGTTTCTCCGTCGCGTTGCGGGACGTGGAGGGAGCGCGACTTCGTGAGTGTGGCTCTTTGACTGCGCCTTCCTCCTTCTTCTCCGCGTCGTTGAGTCGGTACCGGATCAGGACGAAGGAGGCTACATAAGCCACGATAGCTGTCACAGAGAACAACAGTTGAGGCAGCCTTTCGTATGGGAGCGCTCTGACTACTCACCGGCACAGACGTGGAAGATGATTGCCCCGCCGAGGCTCGCATTGATGACCATATCGCGGTTAGACCAGTTCGTCAAGTTGTTGCTCCGCGTACTGGAGGTGAGTGAGAACAACAGGCTGTCAATCGAGACGAAAAATGTCGTCTATGCACTCATTAGCAGGCTGATCCATGCTCGAGCGTGAAGTACTCACCACCACGGCCTGCTGCTGCAGCCGGTCCAACCATACCTGCACAACAGCAAGCAAAGCCTGCTTCATCGCATCATCCGGGGTAGTTGCTGGGTCATTCTTCAGCCGCCGCCCGCACTGATGGTTCCGCCACTCACCTGGGACGACAGCTGCAGCAACGCGCGACTTGAACATGGCGGACGGATGGTTCGGAGGGTGCGAACGTTCGAACTCGGGAAACGTGAGCTATATGGGCGTACCATGATTGATTCAACCGTCATTTCCACGCCTGACGTTCTTCGGAGCATTTCCATCAGGCTAGCAAGGAACGTGTTCTGCTGCGTTGCGGGAGGTGCACAAGTCGGGACGATGAACTCAACGTCTACGGCGGTGTTCCCAGTATCGACGGCGGAGTACATGCAGGCAAACTCATGGTGAATATGTATGAAGGCAGGGTGCACGTCGAGAGACAGACGTGATGGCTGAAAGCAAGGATCTGGGCGCTGTTGCGGACGACGCTCTACGACGCGCTCGACGGAGCGCCCGACGCCCGGCGAACTCTTGACTCTGGTGTCAGTATCTCTACACATTCGCGAAGGGATGCATGGGCAGGAAGGAGGAGGACTACTACATGCGTTGTTCGAACACGAGCTTGTAAGGCGCATTAATGTTCATCGCTGCCCCTTGCCGCTGTCGATGTGATGAAACAGGTTCCTGGGGCACTCACATGAAGGAGAGCAGTACCGACATACTTATGAAATGAAGTTCCATCGCCATCTGAGTCTCGATGGATCCGTAGACAATACGGTTCAAGCTACTGATGAATATTCTCCTATTTCAGGTCGCAGTCACACTCATGTGGCATACATGTCCATGGCAAAGTGCGCATTGAGCATGTTAGACACGCCAAGGCTTTCGAGATGAGAGATGAACGGTCCTAACTTCTTGTGCATGCAGCTGCCTATAGATACGGAAAGTGAGGAAGCAGGCGAGAACCCCGAAGGGCATACGGACCCACATTGATATAATATTGGTGGTGGCCGTGCACAAGCTTCTCGCTTTTGTCAGAATAGAGACAAGGAAGCGGAGAGGCAACGGCCTAGTAAGTTGGCATCGAACGTCAGTGACCCCATGGTAGCAAACGAGCACCGCGAAATTTGCTCACAGGTAGTGCGTGCGGCGAGGGGTGTCGGTAATATGCCAACAAGGAGGAGTCGGGCATTGCTGCAACATCCCCAGGTCCCATCCGCCCGGTGCTTCTCAGAGGCCGTGTAGCTGGACGCGCACTGTGCTGTGGCACAAACAGGCCGGTATGATTCCGTCCGTAAGGCGATATCGATGAGGCGTGTATGACATTCAATCCGGACGCTCGTGGCTAGCAATACACGAAGAAAGACCTATGCAGACACACTCAGTGGAACACAGAGAGGTTTTGTTCAGACTCCCATTCGAGTCTCTCCGTCCGCCAGACTATGCATACCAGACGAGAACGTCGCGGCCGATCCGACGCTTTCAAATGACGACCAGCTTGCCGCCGAGAGTGGGCGCGAATGCGGTTCGTCCGGGGAGAGTGGGGGGTCAGAGCCATGCTCGCCTAGAACCCACTCCGTCTCGGAGAAACGGTCCCCTGCGTCGCTCTCTGGCGCGGGACGATGGTCCCTCCATTCAGAAACCGAGTCAAAGTCAAAGTCGAAGTGGTCCTGCCGATCAGAAGAGGACGTAGGCGCAAGAGAGGCTGCAGAAGATGCCGCAGACGTCGAGGAAGTAGGGGAGGGTGAACGGGTGCCCGTGTCGGCGCATGAAGAGACACTGGAGAAGAAGAAGTACCGTTCCGGCTCCGGCTCCATGCGCACAGTCTCCATGCTGCTCGTCCTCCGGATGCGCATGCTGCTTTCGTTCGCCTCCCACCGCAGGAGCTCCTCGCGCTCGCGCTGGTGGCGTTCGAACAGCTCGTCCCACAGGTTCCGCGGCGCAGCACGCCGCCGCTTGCGGACGACCCAGTCCACGTCGACGATTCCCATGTGCGTGATGTCCGCCCAGGCGCCGGCTACGTCGCACACTGCGCGGCGCTGGATCCCTTCGTGTGCGAAGCCGAGCGCAGTGAAGAGGCGTTGCGCGCTCTCGCGAGAAGGCGAGGACATGATGCGGGCCTGCACCCGGTGTGCATCGATGGTCTCGATCGCCCACTGCACCGCTAGCGCACAGGCACGCATGCCACAGCCCCGACTGCGGTAGGGCGGGAGGATGAAGACGCCGACATACACCTCCCGCGGGATGGACGACATGGTCACGTAAACGACCCCGATCGTCTTCCACTGCATGATCCTCAGAGTGTCCATGTCTTCTTGCGGCGATGGTGTGTCCTGAGAGTTCTGGGGAGGCTTCTCTGAGGGCGCGGTGTCAGTGGGTGTGGGAGGGTGTATGTCCTTCGCTCTATGCTCGCGCCGGCGTTCCTCCTCGAACTCTGGTGTGAAGATCACCGGGTTGTCGACGACGATGGGGCAATCGTGACTAGCGATTGTGGTGTAATCCGGAAGCCCTAATTTTTCGATCTCGATGGAGTCGGGAACGGCCACCTTGACTGGAGAGCGGATGGCGGCGAAAAGGAGGGAATCGTTGTTCGCAAAATCGAAGACATCCGGTCGTCCAACAAGCGCTGCCTCCACGGATACTGCAGATAGCTGAGCCCATGCGGAGGCGAGGTCTCTAGAGTTGACAACGTCAGTGTTGTCGATCGCAGTCTCGAGGACAACGGTGCCCTCCAGACGGGCGGGGGCAATGAAGCCATCGGAGGGCGGCCAGAAAGGCTCACCCTCCGACGTCAGCGGATTCAGCGCTGGGGCGGAGTGCTGTAGCTCGCTCATGGCGGAAGCAAGGGGGTAGGACAGAGGCAATCAGAGGCAGTCATCACCTACATATATAGTACACGGTCGGCGGACGTCAACGTGTAACCAGCGCTGCGGAAACACCATGCTCCGACTGATAGAGTTTGCCTTCGATAGATCTCAGTGGACCACATCAGTCTCCACGACACACTCACCAAGTGACATCGGAAATTTGATACGGACGTCGTCATGACTCGAGCTGGAGTCTGAGGCTGCAGTAGCGCTACCAGAGTAGTCATGTGTCCGATACGTAGCCCGACGATGCATTGGGAGTCAGTGCGACTACGTTCGGGCAAACTTCGCACCTTGAGGAAGGCATAGCCAGCCTAAGACTCACGTACGAAGGCCTCCGGGACCGGGCTGTGTGGGCACGCGATTGTGAACAATGGCCTAAGCCAAGTCTCGACTTGATACCGACATCTTGTCCGTGTTGCAAAAGGAGCTGGATTTTCTGGAAAATACCAATGGTAGACTGAGTTCGAAAAATATGCCTAGTAATTTTTTTTTTTTTTNAGTTCGAAAATTATGCCTCTAATTTTTTTTTTTTTTTTTTTTTTTGTGGTGCTAACCTGTGGTAAGACGCATAATTTAGCTTAATGTCTCCCAGCCAGGCTTTGCAGGTAGTCAGGATAAGATATCCACGCACCGTCAGGGGAAATGCGTTACGCACACAACCAGTAGTTGTAGTGTGGGACTGAGGTCTCTCTAGCCAACGCCCATCAAGGGGCTCTGGTCCCCCATACCCACTAAAACCCCTAAATCATCAATCCAGTCATCTGGGAGGTCCTCACTATTTCTCAGGATTGGCCTCCATGTTGCGAGGACTACCGCCCGCTTTGGTTTCCTCCCCGGGAGCCTAGACCGGACCAAAGCCCTGTCCATCTCCATCCTTCTGCTGATCGCCATCCTCAGGCGGTTTTCTACTTCCCCATCCGAGTGCGTTCGTTCACCTTCCCATTGAATGACACGCTCACATCTCAACTTCCACACCAGGTGCGCCGCTTCCGCCACCAAGAGCCTCGCCAGTCTCGAAGGCCCTTTCATTGGTTTCCCGTCCCCGTCTCTCAGGGTGATATGGCTCGCACCGACTATAGTTCCGATCGTTACAGGTGGGAGGCGTGCGCCCGACCTTTCTATCATCAGTCTGACTCTCCCCCAGGTCTCGTCTTGCCCAGTTACCCTGCATTCCGTCAGGATATGCTCCATGGAATCCTCCAACCCACACTCCCCGCAGAGCGCGCGGTTCTCGTAGCCCGAGACGTGTGACCAATACTTGCCCACTCTATGCGCGCCGTGCGCAACTTTCCATAGGAAGTCTCTAATCTTTCTAGGAAGGTCCGGCTTCCGTAGACCTTTCCATAGGGCTTCCTCCGATGGGCACACCTTAAAGTCGTGCTCCAAGGTCGCCTGTGTTCTCTGTATCATTAATAGAGACGTCCTTCTCGCCTCCGTCTCCTTCTCATCTCAGATCGCTCTGTACGCCAAGGCTTGAGTCAACGCCGCAATCCTCGCTCCATCCTGGAGGAAAGCCGCCACATCTGGTTCCAGGGCCGCGTGTTCAAGGTCCCTCTCCGTCGTTGCTTCACGCGCGAGTACATCCGCTCCTTCATTTCCTTCAATCCCTGCGTGCCCTTTGACCCAGCGGAAAGTGGTGATCGTTCTCCTCGCTCGGAGTCTCGCCGCCGCTCTCTTGAACGCCTCAGCACACCTTACTCCAATCCAACCCCGGTCTTCCCACTTCAGGAGGTGCTTCGTGAGTCCGTCAATCGTGAATTTCGAGTCCGACACTATGTGCATCGGGGTTCCAGGGTCCACCAGCATTGCACTCCTTTCCACAGCTGCGATCTCCGCTGCTTGGTTTGACTGGACCGGGCCTGGGACTCTCCCGCCACAGTTTCTATCGTCATTGCTTCCGAACCAGATTCCATATGCGGCCACCGCCGACGCACTTCCGTTGTTAACGCAAGACCCGTCCGTATAGATTTCAAGGTCCTGGCCACAGGGCCCATTCTCACTACTCCTAACAGCTGGGAGGGCCGTGGAGTGGTCTCGGGTCCCACTCCCAAAGATTCTGTACGCCGTCACCATTGGCGCGTGCGACGCGACTGACGGGTTGAACAGAATTCTCTGGTCCTCCAGTCTTGCTTGCTCATTACGCCTAAGTCTTGTCGGAGTAAGCGAGAGGTTATCTCTCAGTCGCACAGTTCCCGGGTTCCACAAGGGAGATATTCTTTCCACCACCTTCGCCGCCATAGCTGCACACCTATGCGGGTCGTCACACCCGTTCGCACGGTCCGTCGCACACCCCCGACACCTGCACCTCCTATTCTGTACGTGGTCATTCCCAGCTCTCCGCGCCAGGTTCCTCACGCTTCTCTCAGCTACCCGTACACATTCGCCAACGGTACTCACGCGGTGGTTCTCTCTGAGGCATTTCGCGCTCTTCGTGTTAGCAAGACTCCGCCCCGTTACTTCCCCGATGTGGTACCACACCGGCATTGCAGCCCTCAAGCTTTCCGCAGGGTTAATCGGGTTCATTACAAGGTTGTACTTCCTCGCGGTCTTGACCATCCTCTTCAGATCTCCGTTGAGGCCCGCTGAGTGGTGAAGGCTGACTTTCCACGTCTGCACAAAGGGGCTGACTTTCGCTGCATCCTCAACGTTCCTCGACGCAACTACTGTTGCCCTCGCCAGTAGCGCTTCCGCCACAACCGCCCACCTTGGGCGGAGGTTCTGGTCTCCGAGGAACTCCTTCAGCCACATTACTTCAATCGCTTCGTTTCTCGCTTCTATATCTAGTAAGTTCAGTCCACCTTTGGCAATCGGCTTATAAAGAGTATCACGGCCCACTCTCGGGTGTTTGTCCCCGTTCCACATGAACTCCGCAGCCATTGTTCTCATACGCATCTCAATCTTTTCCGGCATTGACTGCGCCTTCGCCAGGAATTGGGTTCTGCCTCCAACCTCCATCCCTACAATGAGCTTTCTCCCGTACAGGGTGGGGTTCCGTCTCGCCCAAAAGAGGAGATTCTTTTCCAGCGTTCGGAGGACTCTGTTCCACGGCTCCGACTCGTCACACTTGTTCCCAATCCACGCACCGAGAGATCTGATCAGCTCCCCGTCAGGGGCGACTCGAACATTCAATGGGATCGAGCTTCCCAATACCGACGTCGACGTTCTTGCCACAACCCCGCGTCGGAAAACCTCTGAGCCCACTGGCAGGACATCCGTCTTGTCAACATTGAACCTTGCCCTCGCCGCCGCGCACCACCGGTCGAGTATGGTCTGAAGGTCTCCAAAATTGTCGTGCTCGCTCAAGTAGACAGTTGTGTCATCCGCGAACAGTGTCGTTATCAATCTATCAATATCCCCTTTGACTTCTAGTCCTTTCAGGTCCGACTTTCTCAATGCGCACGCCAAAGGTTCAATTGCTAGGATGAACAAGAGGCAAGACATTGGGTCACCCTGCCTGACGCCTCTCACAATTCTGTAGAATTCACTCTGTTCTCCGTTTACGAAGACGCAGCTCATTGCGTGCTCATAGAGGCTTTTCACCGTGCGTATGAAATTTTCTGGGAAGTTGAGCTTACGAAGGACAGCCCATAGGTATTCATGGTCGATCATATCGTACGCCTTTTCTTGGTCCAGGGCCACAATTGCCCCATTACACTCCTCCACCTCCGCGTAGTCTATCATCATTCTCGAGAGTTTGATGTTACTGAAGATTTGCCTCCCAGGGATGAATGCCGCCTGGTCCGGCTCCACTAACGTTCCCGCAACATCGGCCAGTCTCATCGCCATGACTCTCGTCATGACTTTATAGTCAGCGTTCAGCAATGTTATCGGTCTGTAGTTAACGACCTCTCGTTGATCTTTCTTTAGCTTGTATATCGGGCAGATCCACCCGTGCGTGAAGGTGGTGCTCTGAGCGACGCCATGCGCCTCAATATCATTGAACACCCGTCTTAGGGCCTTCGTAAGTGAGAAGGTTTCCCTCTCCGCCCCAGCGTCCTTGACCTCCCACTTCAGGTATGTCTTCCATAGCTCAGCCGGGAGCCCGTCAAGCCCAGGGGCCTTCCCCAACGGGGACTCTTGGATCGCGCAGCTTATCTCATCTGAAGTGATCTTCCTTGCTAGGGCCCCCTTCTGCCGCGACGACAGTCCAGCATCTAGCGGCTCAAGGGCTCGTAGCGTTGCCGCCGGTATGTCAATCTCCTGCCTCTCCGGGTCCTCTTGAAGCTTATCGTAGTGCGCTTTTGCGACTTCTGCCATTTTCTTCGACTTACTTGTGTATCTTCGGATCCCGGCCTCATCCGTCGACTCACGGAGTTCGTGGATCATCGTACTTGGGAGTTGCGGAGCGTTGAGTTTCGTCCAATATTTGCTCATGGTTTCTCCCTGCAGCCAGTCCTTGGTCGCCACCGCTCTGCGCTTCCTGTCGAAGCGTCTGATCTCCAGCTTGGTTAGCTTCTCTTGCAGGATCGCCACCGCGTGTTTATCCGGTACGTCCCCTTTCAAGAGGTCGCTGATATCTTGCTCAACTGCTGCAATCTTTCTCTCTATCTTAGGGATGAGGGCCTTCGCTCTCTTTCTCGCAGCAATCCTCAGATCAGCCTTAAAGGTCTCGTACACAGTCTGCGGATTCATTTGGTCTGATCTACCGTTCATTTCCTCCAGTTCTCCTTGGAGCCTCAGGCCTAGGGTTCTCATCGTCTTCGCGAACTCACCGTCGTTCAGGAGGGTTGCCGGCAGTGCCCACCTCCCTTTTCCCGGCCTCGCCGCTTTGTAGTTCGCCAGCGAGACACTTGCAATTCTATGGTCCGTCGGGAAGCCCGGGCCTTCGAAGTTCCAATCTTCCGCACGTCTCATGATATCCGGGGTGGCATATATCCTATCGATCCTGGACTGGCTCCCCGTCGCCGTTTGGAGGTACGTGTAGGCTCTTTCTCTGGGGTTGTTTATCCTCCACCCGTCACGCATATTCAGCCATGCCATCAGACTCCCAAGAGGTTCCACAGCTCCAACCGAATCTACTCTCGGTGGGAGCCTGTCGATGGATTCTTCAACGACGTTAAAGTCACCCACCGTCACTTCTGGTCGTCGGCCACGGTCTCTTATTAGAGCAGCTTTCAGGTCGGTCCAGAAGACACCATTCTCAGCTGGAAGGTTCGGGGCGTACACGTTCAGGACTCGTAGGGTTCGGTCACCTGTCCATTTGAACGTGAGTATCGCCGCACGTCCCGGGATTAGCTCCTTTAGGGTCAGTTCCTCTGAGCTTACTATTCTAGTGTTGATCACAAAGGCCACGCCACGCGCGCCCGTCTGGTTCTCAGCATCAGGGCTTCCCAGAATCCGCATCGACGCCTTGAACAGGTCATTCAAGTTGTCGATTCTTGTCTGCGTCAGGTGCGTCTCTTGCAGGGCTAGGACCGCTATTTTTCGATCTCTTACAAGCTGGTTCAGCCTCAGCCATTTATCACCAACCGCCATACCACCTGCCGCGCGCACATTCGCGCCGTAGCCTCTCATGTTGAGGGTGGCCACTACAATTCTCCCTCTCGTACGTCTCTTCTTTGCACTCCTCTCCCTCCTCGCTTCAACGTCAGCCTCCTCACGACCATTTCTCTCATGGTTACAGGGGGCTCTAGCGCGTCCGTTCGATCCGATCCCATCCTCGGGAGGTTGCGCCGCACCACACACCCTCTCTCCGGGGTCAGAAAGGCTGTTATGACCAGGTCCGATTTCTTGTTCCGCGTGTGTTATGTTATTTCGTGTAGTATTCGCAGTCGCACATTCAATCTAGGGTACGACTATACCCCCAGATCTAGGCCCATACCCGGGGTCACGGGAGACGTCCATCCTGTCCCAAAGGTTGGTCCAGGAAGTTTGCATTGCGCGGTACGTCACGCCTGAAAAGGCAGCCGCCATCCGCCCGGCTTTCCTGCGCTCTCAAGCCAGTGTATTTGGGCCAGGCAGGTGCGATCCACAGCTTGCGCTGCAGATTTTCGCTAGAGTAGAGAAGAAGGAGGTCATGATAGGAGATGTATGACATCGTCGCACTCGTTGTCTTCGCCAGAGCAGCACACCAGGACATTCAAGATGCGACTTATTCATTTTTCATCCTATGTAAGTGAATTGTATCGTCGGGGTATTCAAGATGACAGGGGGTTCAGGGTTCGTCGTAGCAGCAGCATGATGGGGTGTTACAGGTAGGAGGTTCAGCTATCCACAGTCAGGGTATGCAAGGAGCGTATACACAGCAAGAACTTCATATCAAAGACGTAGGTCAAGCACGCGCACCATAGCTGAAGCTTCCTCCACCAGCCGCACCCGGTCCACCACCTCGGCCACCCCGGTAGCCGAAGTGCGGCCCGCCGCCAGGAGGGTACTGGGGAGCCTTCCCCTTGCCCTTCTGAACGCGGTTGCCACCGCCTCGCGGGTCGTTGTTGTTACTGCGCGGTCGGTACACCATCTCACTTCCCATGCGCGGGGGAGCGACGTTTTGCTGCTCAGGGGGCGGTATCGGTCCCTGCCACCCAGGAAGGGTCGGGAACCTGCACGAGGAGGTGGGGTGAGCGTTGCTGGAGCATATGCCGCACCTGTATGCACGCGGGACCGGGGGCGCGTTGTAGCCGTCCTCGAACTCAATCTCCAGGATGTCGTGTCTGAGCCGCCTCCACGCGTCATCATCAACCGCCGGGGAGTGGATAGACGTTCTCGCGATGATCGCTCCGTTAGCGAGAGTGGAGACCTCAACCTCCAGGGAGTCGACGACGTATTCCACCGCGACGTCGCCAGGGATGCCCGCAAAGACCGGGTTCGAGTCGACGTGCTGGGCGATGATGTCGCGCACAGCAGGCCCGTTGAAGACCATGCCTATCATCCTCTCGATCTGTTGGCCGATGTTAGAGACGAACCCACCGAAGACCGTTACGAGGTCCGGCTCAATCGTGAGCGGGAAGATGAAGAACGTCACAGCAGGTGCCGAGAAGACACGTCTGTCCACCAGATCCATTGCGCGCAGGATCGAGAGTCCGCGCACGAACCAGACAATCGGGAAGGGGAAGGCAGGGTTCGGGACAGGAGACGGGCGCGGGGGAACGATCCAGAAGTGCGTCTCGTTGGTAAGAGAGGCGATAAGGTTGTACGCGCGCTCTTGGAGGTCTCTCACGACTTCCTCCGGCAGGATGCCGTCCACCAAGGGGAATCGGAGGGCGACGTCGCCCGGCTCAGCGCGGAGCCGGCGGACGAAATCCATATCAGACCCGTAGAACAGACTGTCAGCGTCGTCAAAGTGGACTGGAGGGAGGCCGACGCGCGGCGTCGGCATGAGTGGCTGGTACATGTGTCGAGTGTTCGCCGCATGTCTTGATCCTCCACCCGTCGCGTTCGTGTTCGTGTTCACGTTCGCGTTCGCGTTCACGTTCGCGTTCGCGTTCGCGTTCGCGTTCGCGTTCGCGTTCGCGTTCGCGTTCGCGTTCGCGTTCGCGTCCGGTGCCGGGGTTGAGTGCGACGGTGACCGAGACCATATCGAGGCCGCCTGCGGTTCAGCTGCACGGCGTTCTGCCAGGATCCGCTCCCACCCACCGTCGCGAGGACGCGGCGCTTCCAGTGTCATACGCGAAGGAGGGTTCTCAGTCTCGCGTCGCGTGTCTGCACTATTCTCGCGCACAGATCTCCCAGTCCTCGGTGCATCGTCGCTTCGCGGGAGACGGCGGCCGCCTGTCTGAGCCATGCCTTGTTGCCTGTTGATGTTGCTAATGTTCGCCAACCTCGGGTGCGGCGTTGCTTGGTGCCCCTGCTGGCGGTCGCGCGGGGCTCCTTGGACGTCACGGATGGTGTATGGTCCAGCAAGAGGCGGGGGAGGGGGTGCGCGGTGGGGAAGGGGTGCCAGCGGTCGGGCGAGCGCGTCCTGCAGCTGGGCCGGGGTCTGAATGTCGTACTGGAAGGTGAAGACGTCGCTTACGTCCTGAGGCCTGAGCGGGATGTCGAGCGAGGGAGCAGAAGACGGCCCAGGCACACCCATCGGGCCATTGATCTCCGCGAATGCTTGCACAGCATGGTGGGGGTGATCCACGTCCATGGGTCCTGCGCCCGCTACTCCGCTCAAGTCGGGGATCTGTAGCGCCTGGCTCGTCTGCGCGACCTCTGACGCAGTGTCAAGGTAGCCAACGTCGTCCATCCTTGGGGACAGAGGGTTGCGTTGCGCAGGACGCGGTGTTTCATCATGAGGGCGCTGGGTCGGGGTAGCCGATGGCCTGGAGATCGTGGGTCTGTACATTGTGACTAGTGGCGGGGCAGTGTGGGGTACCGCCGGCAGGGGGTTATGCGTGAAGCGGAAGACATCCAAGCGCGGCCTGGTATCAGACGTGCCCACGCCCTCACTGCGTCGTTCAGGACCATTCTCGTTAGTGCGGCGGCGACTGTTCCGCGTTCCAGTCGCGCCCAGCTCCCGCCGTCTCTTCCTTGTCGGGACAACGTTCCATCCCGGTGACAGGCTCTGCTGGGGATCTGAGACGTTCTCAGGAGGAGGAGGATGTTGCCGCCCGGGGTCTGCAGGGAGAGGGCGAGGAAGCATGCCGTGAGCAGCAGTCGGCGATGGGGCGTGCAGTGACTGGGAGAGCGAGCGCGAAGTCGCATCCGCCCAAGTGACATACGGCTGGGCCAGGGGCGGTCCCGTCTCCTGCGTCGCAACGAACGACGACGGCGCCGAGCTCGATGGGAGGGACTCCGTCTAAAGGCCACAATATCAGCACGCATCAGAGGATACCCAGCGAGGTCCACATACGCCTTGCGCATCACTGCCCTGAGTCATCCTTGCAGCGTTTCCGCTTGCCATCTCCGCCATACGCGAGGACTCCGGCACAGAGCTCGAGGGGCCGGCCGTCTGCGTCTGCGAGAGGCTTGACAGGAGAGTGAGGGAGTCCGCTGGGTGCGCCTGGGTAGACGGTATGTTGTCAGGGCCGTACGACGCAACCGGGATCTCACCCATCTCCAGGATTGAGGCGTGCGTCGCAGGTGCCCCGCCACGTTGGGGGCACGGGGTACTATCCCGCGACCCAGACGAGTCGCTTCCTATAGCCATATACCGTGACGGGAGGCCAGGAGAGGTGCTCAGTAGGGAGGCAGGGGAGAGTACGAGCGGGAAAGAGGCAAGGAGAAGGATCAGAGGGAGAGAAAGGAGGTGATGGAGCATGCAGAGAGACGGAGTTCGCAGCTGCGCGTTACCAGGCAAGAGGTGGGGGGCGGGTTCTCCAACTTCGCGTCTATATGGGCTGGACACGCCACGTACCATCTCGGGAGTTGCCCGTCCCTTCATTCGGGGTCCTGCTTTCGTCGTTCGTCGCGGGGTCTTCTCAGGACGTCAGTATCGTTTGAGAAGACCAGAACGCTGCGGCAGCCTGGGTGCAGAAGGCCACACCCTCCCGGCCGTCCGCGCCGCCATTGGGCAGCCTCTAGGAAGCATGGTTAAGCGGCGGGCGTATGTGCCGCATTAGTCCGTGTCGTTTCGCACGCCACAATCCGCGTCTATATTGGGCGAGAGTCGCCGTTTGCATGGTGCGTCTCTTACCCTCTCCTCCGGTTTCCCTACCACTGATTCCACTTATTCTGATCCAGGTTTCGCCCTCGACCTTTCCCTTTCCTCAAGGGGGGCTCTTTAGGTATGCGGATGGGGAGTGTCGCTCACACAAGCCCAGTGTTTGGGCAGGCACACTCATGATAGCCGAGGAGGGTTTTTTAAGGTTCGTGCTTTAGTGAACTCTCTTTCTGCGCGCCCCGCGTCTTCTCTCATTAGCAGTCCCATTTCCATTTACAGATCCTCTCAGCGTTCACCGTCAGCGCCGGCCACCTGCCACCGCCAGCCTCGTGCTTGCTCGGAGATCTCCATTTCATCCTCCTGTGACAAAGACCACTTCGCGGGCGCGGTCACTGCAGTCCAGCCCCTCGCATCTTCCCGCGCCACACGCACGTGCTCGGGCCGATACCGCCACAACCACACCCGTCTCGAACGGATCGCACCATCTCCCTGGCCCATCCCCGTGATATGCACCCTCCAGGGCGGCAACTTCTCGCTCCGGTGCCGGCTCCGGTGTCCAGGTGACCGTTATACCCGGTGTGTATCGCAGGGTGACCGTGATTTGTTTGACAGGATTTATGGGGCATTCGTTCGCGATCTCGTATGTTATCGACACATCTCCCCTCCCTACGACCGCTACAATGGTCCCTACGACGTGCGGGTCGTAGGTGTCATAACGCGGAAAGACTATTTCCGGTGCGGTGTAAGCCCTTCTTGATAGCGCAAGGATTCTGACTCTTCTTCCCACCTGTAGAGGTTCCTTTGGCCGGATGGGGATGTCGTAGCTATGCGTTGCGTCGACAATTGCGTATGGGTTCCCGCTAGGGTGTCGACACTTCTTCCACCGTGCGTACAGTGTGATGGTCTCTGCCGCTCGGAGCTCATTGCGCTGCTCCAGGAAGGCGTCCCCGTCCAGCATCTGTGCCATTTCACGATCGTTAGCACCCTCCTTTGTAACGCTTCGCCCAACAATACCATTTGAGTCGATATCATTTTCGTGTGCGGCCGAACTTGCTCTAGGAGACGAGCAGGGAAGGAGCGTGGTCGACGCGAGTGGGTTTTGAAGGAGAGTAGCGTCTCAGAGGCGTAGAGCTGTTTATGGTGTGTTTCTGGGGTGGGAGTGGGGGTTGGGAGGATGGGTTCACCTCAGTCCCTCCTGTCCCTATAAGAGGACAGTACTTTAGGGTAGGATTCGGCAGTTTGCGAAAGATCTTCTTCTCTCCTCTCATATGACGTTTCAGACCGGTCGAGGCTGGCCGAGTCCCTTTCTATCACTCTCCTGATGTCGCGCCATTTCTCAGAGCTACACGACCGAACTTCACGCCCAGTCATACGCAGCACCCTCCGCAGGCAACCCGCCGGCGAGACGCACGGACGGGGGTCCCCTGTCAGTCTACCAGGGTATCCAGGTAGTATCCATTCATGGGGGGATAGGAGGGAACGTACAGCCCTCCAGAGAGGGGGAGGATATCATCCAATACGCTCGAGAGCGCTAGCATGCCCGAAAGCAGCAAGGCGCCCGAAGGCAGCAGTACAACGAGGCCCGAGGGCTTCTGAGCGCCCGAAGACGTGTTCAAATGCAGGAGGCGCCCGGTCTTCCCAGTCGCGCACACAGCACACATCCGCACTACGCAGCAGGGACGGTCTCTTTCATCCACTCACACACATACAGTCTTCCTCAGAAGGAGGACGGGTCTATAGGAGCATTATTCATGGTATTACAGCCACACGGTCGTCAGCGCCCTATGCAGGCGACCGTGGGAAAGGACCAGGTGGTGGTGGTTCAGGTAAGAGGAGGGCTGCCTAGTAAATTGTTCATCAGTCAAACAGCTTGAAGAGCCGAGGAGCTTAAGATGAACCTTTGCGTTTTTGTAGGATCGAAAATGCGATTGAGTATACCGCTCGTTGAGTTGCGCGACCATTGATTGTGCATCACTTCATATTCAGAGGGACATGGATTGCTGATATTCAGGCTTCACATGCGCCGGACAGTGGTTTTGTGGAAGATCATATCATGAAGAGTCCTAGTCAAGACTCAAGACACAAGTGTGCTGCGGCCCTGCTGGCGCATCCGCTAATCAATGGGCGCCCTTTGTGTACGTATATTACATAGGTCAGCGCGTTTTTGAGGGCACGTGGTGTAGTTGGTTATCACGCTCGCTTAGCATTCGATGCATCTGCGAGAGGGGTCCGGTTCGATCCCGGACGTGTCCATTCCAATGTTGCACGGTACACTTTTTTTCTCGACCACCCCATCCTCAGCCCTTTTCCTTGCGTCACCCTGCACTGGTGGACTTAACCATCCCTGTTGAAACCGTCGATATTTTTCGTGTCTCCTTAGCAGTGGTGGCGCCGCACTGCTTAAGGAGCTCAACGTGTATACCCACTTTCTGCTACAGTCGTCGTCGTCTGGGCTGACAAGCTAGCCTAGGCTGGTGGAGGCTAGTAGCACCATGGCGTCAACGGCAGCCACGGCAGCGAGCGTGCAGGAAGCACAGGCAAGTCGACCATATCCATCCTAAGCATATAGCCCTGACAATGCCTCAGGACTCCTATCATAAGGGCGCAGTCGCGGAACTGGCCAAGGACTTCAACAAGGCGTTCCGGATGTATGTGAAGGCAACGGAACAGTACCTCCTCCTCAGCAAGGGCACTGCAGATCTGAAACTACGCAGCCTCTACAAAGCAGAGGCGACTAAGTCACTTGAGCGTGCGGAAAAAATCAAAGCGATCAAGCAGGATCTCACCCCAGTCGTGAAAGACGAGCTATCCGCAGGTGACATTATCTTGCTCCATGAGCTATGCCTTATAATGACGCTGACGGTCTGGAATATTTTCAGGGGAGCAGATGTACGTGATTCGAAGGTCGTCACTCATCAACCAAGGGTTTTTTCCGCCTTGGGACTCCCAAGAACCGCCAACTTCTTCATCGGAGTAGGCTAACATCCGCCGGTTGTATAACGGACTCGCATCACTCATGTCGTTCTCAGACAACCGCCTCTGTCTGCAGAACAAGTTGAACAAGCCGCGGAATGGTGCAGACCCCGTGCTTCTCACGAACACCGACTCCAAGAAGGGGATGGTCTGGATCCGCAAGATGTCACGCAACACATCGTCTCAGACTGCTCAGTGTGCGCTGCGTTGGTCGTTGCGATTGACCATGATCGTCGCTTTAGTTCCAAGGTCCACCTTGTCTCGTCGGGTTTACGAGTACGGAGTTGACTCCTGTTCCAGATGATCCTCTCGTCTTTGTACCCACAAGCAGAATTCGGGCAGTTCCAATGCAAGCTTCTGTTCAACGGGACTTTCCGACGTGTAGGTCTCCGTGGCCATCCTCTCCCAGCGGGTCCTAATTCTCTTCTTGGGGAACCATTTTCAGATCAGTGCGTGAGGCCTTGCATGTTCATGCCGCCGGACTGATGAATGTACAAGGCATCGACGACCAGTTACCTGTATATCCAGATGGAACACTCATGTGTGTCTCGACGAGGACCAAGGGACAGTTGTGGCCGTCTCTTATCGAGAAGGCTGTAAGTACCGTTCGCATCAACCACGCTTGCCGCATCTGAAGTCGAGGTCGCAGTACATGAAGCTCGCCGGCGGATATGACTTCGTTGGATCGTAGGTTTGCTCTTCAGCACTGCCCGCGGACATCGACTGACATCTACGCAGAGATTCGAGTACGGACCTTCAGTGAGCTTGCCAATATCGTCGCCGGCTTTTCTGAGCTCAAATTCGCTGCTCCAGTGCACTTGCGGGTTGGATACCGGAAGCCCTCGACATGAAAGGGTACGGCGCAACCTCTGCCGTTGGAGTCCTTGCTTACCTTCTGTCAGCTCCCACTTTCAACGCGAAAGGACATGGGATCGGCTCATGGATGGCTATGTCAACGGTATGTTACAGGCACTCGTCGATTTGGGTATGTCACTAAGTATCGTGAGTAGGAAAATGCGTGGCCACTCTAGGTACGGGCGAACAAGTGAGGACAACCGACGTATCCCTGGCCCTCTTGCCGACCCACTGCTATGCTATCATCGGTGAATCCTCCTATAAAACTATCGCCGCATGCGAGGCTGATAGTGGCCCTTAGGTGTCAGTGAATCCGAGCACGACCGCAGACTCACCATCTTCGACCCTTGGGTACCACGGCACGCCCATGAGGGTCTCGCACCCACAGAGGAGTTTGGCAAGAACCCGCAACGTGAGTCTTCGTGGGTTATCTAATAGTGAGGCGTACTTCTCATAGGATAAATCAGGGACAGTTGAGCTATCGATGGATTCGGTCTACCAGCTCTTCGACGGTATTTATCTCAGCTGGGATCCTTCCATGTTCAAGCACCAGCTCTCCTTCCACGGGTACGCGAAAGATGACTATACAACAGCGCGTGAGTGTCGACTGACGTGAACGTAGAATGTGGAAACGAGACGGCAAAGGGAAGGATACCGATTCAGGTGAGCACCCACTCTTCCCTTGAGCCCTCCGTCCATTCCTGATCGATCGCGTCCAGCCACACACTCGAGGATGCAAGTGCACCTGAACCTTCCCACGGACGTTTCGGAAGGCGAAGAAGTGTGGGTGCTGTTGACTCGACATGTTCGCAGCCATCGGTCGAAGGACGAGTATATCGCTCTCACGGCACATACCGGAAGTGAAACAACCTCCGCGTTTGTCGATGATGCGCCTTCTACGAAGGTCCGGCCATGATCACATCCATCTTGCTTGGGCGGGGTCGCAGCTGATCAGAGACTGACACAGGGAGAGTACACCAACTCACCTCACGTTCTAGTGAGTGATATGAATCCTGAAGTGGTGCATCATGAAGCTGAACAGCCTCGTAGGTCAAGCAGAGCATATCCCGTGGGGAGGACTTGATCTCGCTCGTGGCATCATATGAGGGAGAACGCGAAGATGTGGGTTATACAATCACGGTCTACTCGAACTACAAGGCGTCCGCAATCCCGCCGCAGAAGCTCCTTTACACGAAAGATGTAAGTGCGACTGCTTCCCCACACCTGTGCTTCAGACTCGCCATGGCCACGGGGTTCACCTCCTTGACAGATCGAAGGGGCGTTCACTCAGAAGAGTGCAGGCGGGAACCACACCTTCCCGACTTACTACCTAAACCCGCAATATCACCTGCACGTCCATCCCCGTACCGACGCGACCTCGCGAAGCGGTAAAGATGCCCGAGATGCGAAGGCAACTGTGTACGCCACAG
>WJSG01015802.1:0-13856 GCA_016618145.1 Sanghuangporus lonicericola | reverse complement strand
TCGGTGGAGAACTCAGAGATACGCTGAACGACCTCGGCAGTGCAGTCCGATAGCAGCTCCGGCAGTTCGCTCAGCTGGAGGAGGCAGAGCTGGAGCAATTTGTTCGTCTGCTCGTGGAGCCTAGGAAGTCTGCGACATAATATGCTGATCAATTCCACCGTAGACACGATTCGAAATCGCAGGAAAGTGCCACTTACGCGTCATCGAGGAGCTTCATGAGAAGCCGACTGAGGTCGCGTACGAGAGAGTGCACTCCGAGCCGGTCGCGATCGCGTCCGCCGACATCCTTCCAGGGAGCGACGTCTTTGAAGACCTGGTTCGCAATCCGTTGCAGCTCCTGCGCAGTGATATTGCGCTCGCGCTCGTCGTCTTTCGGCAACCTCACGGCGTAGTACCCCAGGGCGAGCCGGTGCTTGTCCGCCTTCCCCTCAAAGATCTCCTGCCAGAGCTTGCGCTTGCTGCTCGAGCCGCTGTCCACCATATCGGCTTTGGTTACAACGCCTATGTAGAGAATTAACGACTCCGGTCGGCCCATGTGGTAATGAGCACTGTGGCGTAGTGAGACTTACATATGGTCCGCTTCCCCTCCGGGTCCATCTCTCTCGCAAATCGCATGGCCTTCTGATTCTCCATTTCGTCTGGCAAGAGTCGTCAGCGGATA
Organism: Sanghuangporus lonicericola; assembly: GCA_016618145.1. Lineage (NCBI taxonomy): Eukaryota > Fungi > Basidiomycota > Agaricomycetes > Hymenochaetales > Hymenochaetaceae > Sanghuangporus > Sanghuangporus lonicericola. The sequence continues at coordinate 13,195 of WJSG01015802.1, read as the reverse complement.
CACGAGCCAACGTTGATGTGTGACTGCTCACCATCTGCGGGCGCTGTGACCAAGATTATCGTCGAGGAGTGCGAAATGTACTCCAAAGTCAAGTCGTCGACGAGCTTGATGACGTCGGTGCGGTCGTTCTCAATAAGTCCTAGCCCCAAACGCATGAGCATCAATACACAGTAACGACGAGCGGCAAACTCACCGGGTAAGTCCACGAAGGACAGGTCGGTACCCTCGGGATCGTAGATGTTGATGACGACCTTGCTCTTCGTGAACGGCAGAACTTCTGGGCCGCTCCCCGTATCTGTGAGGGCTTTGATATCCTCCCGGCATGTCGTCTTGAAGGTATCGCTGGGAAGATGGGGGCAGAGCACTGCGGCTTGTGCACGTCGAATCCACAACTCGACCTCATTCTTGTTCCTTAGTTCGGGGCTGAAAAGCTCCTCGCGAGATGGTCCCTCACGACGAAGAGAGACTGTGCACGACCACTGCAGTGCGTCCGTCGAGATGTTGCACTCCATCGGGCATCTGCTCAACAACGTAAGTATTCACGCAAATGAGCCTGACGACTGCACCGACCTGGTGCAAGTGCCGGCATCTCGAGGCACCTTGATCTGTAGCGACATTTGAAGTAAGCAATCCCGTCAGCCCAAGAGCTGGATGGACGAACCCAAGTGACGGCTTCGACCAGAGAACTCTTGCCCGCTGTTCGTCCTCCTGTCGGCGCACGGACCATAATAGATGATAGAAGCGAGACGCACCAGATTGCTTGCCGATTACCACAATCCTGGGGATATCGAGAAGGCCGTCCGCGCTGTGCACAACAATCAGTATAGGAGAAACGCCGTCAGTCAAGATCACGCACCCGAGCCTGTTCAATGAGCGGGCGAGTGCAAGGAGCTCCCGCCGCCTGCCCGCGTACTCGCTGCCGCCGAGTGCACCTGGCTGATCAGCCGTTTGATCCCCTCCGGGAAGGGGGTCTGGAAGAACATCCGGGAATCCCGTGCTTGAGGCAGAGGACGAGCCTCCAGCATTCTGTTAATGAAGATGAGCGGCAAGAACAGCGGAACGACGATGCCATCATACCGCTGACGTCTTCCTGTTTCGTCTGTGTCATAATCAGCTTGCGTCATCGACCCCGACTAGGTCTGGGACACACCTGAACATGTTGAACGTTCCGGACATTGCGTACAAAAATTTGAGAGGCGTATGCTTCAGGACGTCGGTAAAAGTGTGCTATATAAACGGTTCATGAACGCAGCTGCCGTGTAAGGTTCGCGCTCGTCGCTGAAGCTGCGGTAGCCAAAACACGTCATAATGCGCTTGAGGGTACATGTGAGATAGCTTTCAAGGAAACACGCGTGCGGACACGTCGTGGACGGAGGTTCTCGCTAGGATTTCCTTCGGACGCCGTGTAGCTGCGGTAGCGCTGGACAAATACAGGGACGAAAAGCGTAATCTCAACGAGCTATACGCCTCGCGCTCTCAGAATCACGACCTCGACTCCTTGGATAGTCGCAATGCACTCAGAAGAATACCGGAGCCAACTGAACAGAAAGCTCTCAAGGAAGCTTCGTCGCCCCGCGGACAGCACATTCAGCCACGCGGCGAGCCCGAAGACCTGCTTCGCCAGCTGCAGACCTATCTGCAGCCACACGTACGCCCAGTCAGCGGAGAGCCTGCTGAAAACAAACTGCGCTCGTACGACTCACCACCGGAATCGCATTCGCGAAGGAAGTCCCGCTGCACAGGTCTTCTCCCGTAGTGAAGTCGAACACAACGGATTCCAAACGCGCAGTCAGTACCTGGACAGTGGAGCATGTGCGCCGAGAGACCAAGCGGGAACGTACTAGTACACATTCAGATACCTCGGACTCCGCCACCCCAACGAGAGGGCACGCGACCGTTCAACGGACCAGTGGGCATGGAAGAGGGTCTTGAGCTCCCTCTCCAAGAGCGTGCCCGGTAGGGAGTGCTTGGACAACGATTCCGAGGTCGGACAATGACACCTGACCCAGGACGCTGCCTTCAACTTGAAGGCTGCGGTTTTGTCCGACCGCAATGTGACAAATGTCAACAGAATGGGCAGACAGGCACGCGGTGGCACGTACCGTAATATTTGCCGCGAGGTCATCTGAATATTGCAGCGGGGTCTCGCCTTGACTCTGGCCGATATGCTCAGTCTGGTTCGTCAGTGGTTTTAATGACGGAAGGTTTCACCGCAGGCCCGCACAGAGCCCGCTGAAAGCCCGACGACCCAGTGTAAACGTCCTCTCCATCTCAAAAGTCGCGAGCACATCTATCTGAAGGCCAGTAGTTCACTATGCACGTCGGTCCGTTTGGTATATACACGGGTCATCTCGAACCGCATTTCTGGACAATATCCGTCCACTCCGAGTGATCCCAGCTGACGGCCGACCCTCCTCTACACTGAAAGAGCCACCGCATACCGCTCACAGTGGTTTTAAAGCCTCCCTGCCAAACCGTGACTCATAGGACTTACCTGACGACCGAGATCAACAGGAAGACCGGTACTATTAAATTAGCATCGCCCGCGCGTCGGGGCGTGCGAGGAATCTTCCATGTCGTTAGCAAGTCCGTAGTTGTCCCAGGTATAACTCACGGCCACATATAGACCGCCCAAAAATATTGCACACTGGCACAACAAGCCCGAGAGAAGCAGAGGAGGCAAGGGAAGATGGGAAGCTGACGACATCATGGTGTGGAGGGAAGAGCAATATGCCTCCAATAGGCGCTTGCCCATGCCTCATCCGCTCTTGTAGTCTCTCATTTCGTTGTTCCCCCCTTCTTGATCAATTGTTATTGCATCCCAACGTATTCCCATCATGTATTTGACACGTCTCATGCGTCTGAGAGGCAGACCCGAACCCGATATAGGAGCAGACGAATCCAACCAAGTACACCGCATACAGTACTAAGACCTCCCGCCTCTACCGAACATGCGCTGCAGGACTCGGAGACGGCCGTAATCATCCAAAAAAAAATTAAAAAGCTCAGACAGTCTGCTACCAGATGCCAGAAGACTACAGAGCTGCATCTATGGCGCGGTTTGATGGGTCGCCCTCGGGATGCGCTGACTGGAGAGACGTCCAGTTCCTTCTTCGTCGGTGTCCGCGGCTGAGCTCACAAGCTCTGAGAGAGTTCCGCGGGGGTTTCTTGGCGCGCCGTTAAACACAATAGAGATTTCGGCATCGGTCGACTTCTCATAGAGAGACTTGTCGACTGCGCACAGTATGACGACGAGGGTCGGATACATGCCCTGTGCGAAGGAGGACTCAGCGACTGACTCTAATCGTATGACAGTATGATACCAGGGTACTCACAATCAGGGGAATAATGCATCCACTCATTGCAAAAGCAAACCGAGTCAGGAAGGCGTTTGTGTCCGCTGGTACGTAGCCTTGCGGGAGGTTAAGGATGCGATGTTGATAAGCCACGTATGTCACTATGACTACCTAGGACAGCGTTAGATTGTTTCAAACAGTTACGTTGATTGATATAATACATAGTAGCAATGGACTTACCCAAAGGACACAGTAAAGCAGGCCAGATTCCACGAGGAGAGCAAGAGTTCGCTCGACCTGTGTACGCCCAGAGGACTTGCCCATAGTGGAAATGATGAGACTACGGTGCTTCCTGTGTTCATTCGCCACGCTGTGAGCTATTGTCTCCCTCATGTGAGGAACAAAAGGGACGCACCAGGCACGATAGCCAATAAGCATCGTAGCAACAAAGTTGGTAGAGAGGGAACATATCACGGTGATGACTCCCCATACATCCCCAGCAAACAATGAGGCAGGGGGGATGCTGTCCGTGAGGGGGAAGAAGAACACGACGGGCATGCCTTCGGAAATCCTGACCCTGCACACATTCCGTGTACTCACGGTTCCCATCACTAGTAGGTCGGCTCGTAAGTATGAGGCGGCGAGATGTACCCGAACTCTTACGAACCAGTGGTAACGATAATCATCGCAACGCATACAGTTCGAACAACTCGACTGTGCGGCCAGAGAGCCCAGGCGCGCCACCACACAATCGAGTCCCCAATGGCAACCTATGAAAGAGGCATGACTGCCGTCAGGATGCCAACAAGTGTACTCGTGGATGAAGTACTTACATTGACCGTTAGCGCCACTGTACCTGTACAGCCTTCCTTCCAATATTCGGCTTGTGTCTCAATCGGAAGGTTGATAGAAGGCGAACTCTGGTTGCCCAGGTTACAGTCACTCGGTTGACGTCCAGTGTGGCCTTGCAAGAAGCCCAAACAGCCCTGGACGAGACTCGCTAGCGCGTAGTTTTGTTGAGTGAGGTCGTCCAGACCGGAGTAAGGCTGCGCGGCCCCCGCGAGAGTGGTACCCCAGTATACGACTGTTGATGCCCACATGGCGAGAATCGCTGTAAGCAAAATCGCGGCCGCTCTTTGCTTGATACCCTTCGAGCTGCAAACAGAGTAGCACGTCAGTGCACGCACTCTGAATGCCGATCATCACGATGTTGTAAGTTGTACCTACCACAGCACATACGCCGCAACAGCAGCCAGCACGGTAAACAGGGCTACACACGACAGCCGTCAGAGAGTAGCCCAAGTGTGTCTGTGTTCAACATACCGACGAAAGCCGTAAGCAAGGTCACGTTGATTAGCCTCCCATACACGTAGGTCGGGTAAAAGGATACAATAGCTTCTGCTGCTTCGGCCTCGGCTGCCAGTAGGGATAGGTTCTGAAGCGCGGCCGTGGAGATATTCACGTACGCCGGGACGTCGAAGGGCGGTTGCAAGTCATATCCAGGATCCATGTTAGGGAAAGCGTGGATGCGCACAGGACGCTGCGGTGTGAGGACGTCCAGTATAAACGTTAACAGCCATGACGGCGGCAAGCAGAACGGCATGATGCTTCGTTACGGCTTTCTCAACCGGCATGATGTCCAACTTAGTACCAACAAAACAGTTCCCCAGAACATGGCCTATAAGCATCGTGAGTACGTTGACCCACCATCTAACTGGCCGCAACGAGCGACTGCCTACCATTCTGTCTGCGCGGGGTGAAGACGCGTCCAGCAGGACTTGCACGATATGTAGACACATTTCGCATAGCGTCCAAATAGACCCGCTACGTTTGGTCAGAGAACCTCGCATCTGCCATGATGAATTTCTCCCGGAGCCCATAGGCGGCCCGCCCGAAGGCTTCTCCCATCTTCACCATAATTCCATGCGCCCAACGTCATGGGAAGCGGCAACAGGATCACACATCTGGAATGGCAACCAGCGAAATCACGGAGATGATGAAATGCTCGCCGCTCACCGCTTGCCAGTGATCACATCTCGTTCGTCCAACAGACCGATCATGTCCTTGCCGCGACACCGTATCCATATCATCAGCGCCGAACCGCGAACGTCCTGTCCATTAGATTCAACCGTGCGTCGTCGCGTTTCTAAGCTCGCCTGTATCAGTCTTCTCCTTGGGTCTAACAAAGGAGAGGATTATGGGGCAGTCGGGCGAATCGGTGCCCGTATACGACCGCTTCCACGTCGGCGGGGAACTTGGGAATACGCTGGACAACCTCAACGATTCGGTGTGCCAGCAATTCCGGAAGACGGTCGAGGCGTAGGAGACAGCGCAGGACAGCTTGTTCGTCTGCTCGTGGTGCATAGGAAGTCTGCGACGTAACATTGTGATCAGTATATCCCCAGACATTGTGCTCCATCGGAACTGCCGCTTACGCTGCATCGAAGAGCTTCATCAGGTCCGACTCGCGCACGGAATAATCTCCAGTCAGCCCATGGTGTGTCGCCGGTCGGGCATGGCGGAAAGATGCTTGAACATAATACACCTTCCCTTCGCATGTTTCTCGCTCTCCGCCCGCATGGCCTTCTGATGTTCCTTTGTGTCTGAGATGTCAGAAAATGTATCAATCTGAGCCAACGTGCAGGATGTGCACCGTCTGCGGGAGCCGCGACAAGTACCATCGTCAAGGACGGCGAAGATGTGCATCAGAGTAAGATAAAGATCGACCGCGCCGGTCCGGTCGTGTTGGATGAGCCCTAGCCGTACAAACATCAGGAAACAGAGGAATCAAGGCGGGACGGGATTCAAACTCACCTGGTAAGTCCACGACGGACAGGTCCGTCCCATCGGGATCATAGATGCTTCCCGACGACCTTGCTCTTCGTAAGCTCTTGATCTTCTCCCAGCTCTTCGTCTTCAGATCATCGCCGGGAAGATGCAGACAGAGAACGGCGACGCTGTATCAGGGAGATGACTACATACCTGGCGAACGTACCAGCATCTCGAGACATCTTGAGCCTTAGCCGAGCTTGACCGACTGTTCAAGACCGGGAGAGACAGGTGACCGCTTCTCACCGCTGACTCCATCCTGGTTCGCATGCGTCGTCATCGCCAACGTGAACGAAATCGACGGAGTCATCCTTAAACAGCCCTAGATATTCCGAAGTATGTGCTTGGGGATGTCAGCGTGGGTGCGCTAGTAATCCATGAACGCCGCCGCCGACGAAGGTTCGGGCTGGATACTTGTCGATCTAGCTGTGGTATCCAGGACATGTCAGGAAACTTCTGAAGAAAAGAAGTGAACACAATGTACTGCGAATCTCACGTACTGACACGCGAAGCCATGGACAGAGACGATAGCCACTGGGACTTAACTCTTGACATCAACGAGCCGTACGCCTCGCTCTCTCAGAAATCCAACAATGGTTCCTTGAATTACCGTAAGGCACACCAAGAAATACCAAGGCAACTGAACAGGAACCTCTCAGGGAAGCTTCGTCGCACCGTCGAACAGCACATTCAGCCACGCAGCGAGCCGGAATCCTTGCTTCGCCAACTGCAGATCTATCTGTAGCGCGTCGGCCGAGTCAGCGGAGAGCATGCGAGAAGATGGCGCACGTGCGACTCACCACCGGAATCGCATTTGCAAAATAAGTCCCGCTGCACAGATCCTCTCCGGTCGTGAAGTCGAACACGACGGACTTTAAAAGCAGAGTCAGAACTGGAACATGAGACAAGGAGGCAGGACATACGCAGTCGAATGCGTTGGACTCTGCCGCCCATACGAGAGGGCACGCGAGCGGGGTGATCGCCTGAGCGAACCGATGTGCGTGGACGAGCGCCTTAAGCTCCCTCTCGAGGATCTCGCCCGGCGGGGAGCGCTTGGATAATGGTTCGGTCGGGGAGGAGCAGCTGATCCAGGACGCGGCCTCGGACTTGAATGCCCCCGTCTATCATGAGCGTGCAGAGAGACGTCATCTGTGTGAGGAACCAGGCCGACAGACGGATCAGGGCATACCTTGATCTCCGCAACGAGATCGTTGGCGTACTGCTGCGGCGTTCCGCCGTGGCTCTGGTCGATATGCTTGGTGACCATCCCCGTGTCTGAACGTTGCTCCATGAGTGTTTTTGTATGACGTGGAGCTTCGACTCACCCCAGACCTGACGAAGCGCGTGAGTCAGCTACAACGCAATGTAAGTTCTGGGCCTGAGGAAGCTTACCGCATGTAGGTTCGTGGAGGACTCTCCGGAGCACTTCGCGGATATCCCGTTGCCTCCTTCCTCAATAGCCTAGAGCGACCTCTCATGGTCAGGGACCGGCATGGATACCGATTAGCAGGCCTACCTCGACGTGGAGTGGCTGCCCTATGTCGCCGATGAACTATCGACGAAGCACGCTCAGCTTTCGTATCAATGAACTACGTGCACCAGACTTACGTGATCTGGTTGGTTATGAGATGGGTCAGTCAGCGTGTCATGGAAGTGCAGAACGAAGTCCTCACCGAGAAAGAGCAACGCCTCCAAGATCTGCTCCTTCGGAAGACTGGTCTCCACCACTCGCGTCGTGAAGTTCGCAATGGCCGTCACTACGAAGCATGTTCGTCCTGATGAGGTAGCGACAAAGATGTAGTAAAAGACCAAACTCACGGATACATTGCCCATTGCCACAGTCGCGCTGCTCTTGCACGGAGCATGAGCCCGTCAAGGGAGAGTCTAAGAGAGACTGGAGTTTGGACACGTTCGGCAGTTGCGCAAGAGCAGGCGGCCAGACCTTCAGCATCTACAAAATGAAGGTTCGCGGACCACTTGAAGGCGGCTTCTCCCTTGACCTGATCGGCCCACTAGAATAGCGCGGTTCAGAGAACGGTCTTTGAGCGAAAACATGATATCATGAGGACTCACGATTGCAGCAGGTCCGAGCGAGAAGTTCCACGTCGCATTCAAGGTCGAGTGTACGAACGTGGCAGCTTTGGGCGCGAGAAACTGAGGCCGACTTGTCAGACGGTACTAGGTGATGGCAACGCGAGCAAAGAAACGAACCTGCTCCGCAACGAAGCTGATAGTCCATCCGGGGTCAATCTGAGAGTGTCGAGGTAGACGACCGGCACGTACCCTACTGTCTCATGGCCGAGATTTCCCCAAGCACTTACATGAACGGCCGCACCGAGCACAGAAGTAAGAGTGATGAAGCGAGCCATGAGGGCAAGGGTGGAAGCGGGATGCAGGAATGTTTGGCCGACCTTGAAGCAGATAGACCATAAGTACTAGCAGGTCAGCATGAGGCGCGAGGTTTCTAAAAGTAGAACACGTACGTCCATGCGTAGATCGCTGGGAAGGCTCGCAGTTCCGCCCCTAGAAGAATGCACGTGCGACGAGTCGTCCTGAAAGTCTTTCCATTCCGAGCCCATGCCATATGACCGCGATGTCGAGCTGAGCACAACGTGTGAGGGCATCAGCGAAGGTGGGCTGGAAGGTGCTGGCCTCGATATCTAAGTGACTTGAACGTGCACGTATCTGTGATCGCACCGCGGCTCGCGCACGAGCATGAAGGGATGTCAGCGGATACGCTAGCTTGCACACGACTCTGGACCCAGCGCAGACGAGCCCGCAATATACCGCATGGCATGTTAATTTGAGCCGTCCTTGACGTCGCCGAGAGACGCTCAACCGAAATCCTCGCGGAGTGTGAGTGCAAGGGGCATGGTGATCCTCGACCCGAGACTGCAGCCGCTGGGTGATGTACTACTGCCAGACAACAGCGAGAACAACGGCGAGCGTCATGTCGAGCGGAAGGATAGCGTCGAACGAGGTTGTCCTGCATCTGTGGTAAATGTCAACGATACAGCCGGGTCCGACAAAGCAGAGAAGCTTACACGCAAAGTAAGCCTGTGGACCCGCAAGAAGCGGCTTGAAGTGCACTTGGACTACTTGTTCACTAGTAGGCGTCTTCTGTAATCCCGCGAATCATACCAGAAACAGGATACTGTTCCCGGAGAAGCTCCGGAGGGGTCTCAACGTCCGGCTGCTCGGAAGTTGATCTTAGTGACCGGCATTGGTGATGAGACAGACTGCCTCGCGGGCTCCTGTTTGCGCATGAGCTCGTCAGTACAGCCGACGTGGAGCACATATGACTAGGACTCTTCAGCTTCGACACTTACATCATATTACAGCTTGTACGTGGTACCAACTGCTCGACGGTTCGAGTGCTGACGCGTATGCATGTTTTAGGGTTAGGGTCTTGGTCGAGAGAAGACAAGACTCCCACATGATGTATGTCACCGGTCGCAGCGCCGGACCGTGGCAAGTCGTATGCGCACAGACGTTGCGCCTTCGAGCTGCCAGGCAGAGTGCATGGACACGAGGTATGCCTTCATGAGCTTACGCCGCATGGTGAAGTGTCTTGGACATGCTAGCGGCAATCGACATGCATCAACTAGGTCCTGAACGAGCCACTCAGCACCATCGTAAAGGGTTCGTGACCCCCAACGTACCATTCGATCTGCGTTTTGATACAAAACATATACGTGCTGGTAGGAGGCGTGACAAGCATGCAGTCGTCGAGAGCCAAAGTTCGAGCTGATTGAAATGTCAGTCTGCGTCTGTTTTTGGAAGGGAGTCGCACGAACCGGATTTGGTACAATTGCCCTGTTCCATCCGTCCCCCAATGGTCTCGAGACTCGACGGAAGGGTCCGGCTCCTGGTGCAGGACGAGAAGGAGTCGCCAGAACGGAACCCCGATTAGTGACTAGGACATCAATCGGCTCCAAGAACGTATGTAAGAAGACACCAATGGATTGTACACGACCTCTAAACCAAGCGTACACGAGTCCATTATACATCAGCTGAATAAATACCAATCAGAACGCCGCCAACAGGAAAACTCCTCACGGAGCAGAGTGGGTAGGATACGCATGGGCAGCATGTGTCTTGCGGCGGTAATGCATCACGAGCTCCGCCGACTGCCGCCGCCAGATGTACTGTCGGACAGCCGCGAGCGTCATGTCGAGCGGGAGGACCGTGTCGTTGCACAGGATCTCGTACTGCTCATCGGCCCGCGGTCGTGAGTCGTGCGCGCGAGCCGAGGAGAGCGAGCGACGATCGAGCGACGAACGCGGAGTGGTCACGGCGGACGCTGGCGAGTGGTGACCCCCGGCGATCTTCTCGAGCTTGTCCTGCACCTATGGTCNCGAGTGGTGACCCCCGGCGATCTTCTCGAGCTTGTCCTGCACCTATGGTCACCGTCAGATATGTGCTTGCATCCGAGGGATCAAGGAACGTACATGCAAAGTGAGCTTGCGAACCCGCAAGAAGCGGCTCGCAGTGAGCTTGGACTGTTGACTAGGTGCGACCGTTCAACATCAGCCTCTGGACAGGAACATGTAAGACTGGTCACGTACGTATTCAAGAGCTCTGGCAGGGTTTCCCCGTCCAGTTCCTTGTAGGGCAGAAGAACGAAGCTGAGCTTCGTGACCGGTATCGTCGGCACCTTGTTCAACAGCAGACACTCGAGAAGCCACATCGGCATGCTCTCCTCCAACTGGCGGACGTCGTTCGCCGTACTGGACACATACCCCCGATACAAGGTGTGCCACCCCGACGGCGCCTCCTCCGAAATGAGTATCGAGGTGTTCGGCGGGATAGGTAGCGAAGGCGCTTCGCTCGAGGAAGGCGGGCTGAGAGGCCCTGACAGCAGGACCTGAGCAGGGGTCTTCGCCACAGGCGGACTCGCTGGCTCCTGATCGCACGCGATCTAGTGAGCACAAACGAAGCCGGATGAGACGAGAAGAGCGATACTCACATCAAGAGTTGCACCGACCGGTGCGGCAGTGATCGTCCCGCCCGGGGTCGTCGGACCAGGTGTCTCACTCGCCGCCCGCCTGGTACCCTTACCAAAGGCCTTCAGTCGACCCATAAGACTGCCCATACTCGGTGTGCTCGGGGTCTGCAGTCCAGCCTCTGGTGCCGATGTCGAAGGCGTAGTCGCCTTGCTTCCCCACCCAGAGAAGTCGTCCGGGGTGGGCGCGGTCGAGACCGATGGGCGTCTCGTGCGCAGTGAGAAGTAGTCACTGGACCCTGAGGGCGGGAACGACGAAGGCGGGCCGGATAGCGTTTCCGCCTTCTGGACGTCCCTGCTCCCTCGGGGCAGAGGTGTCGCCTCAGCAGTGTTCGGTGATTGAGGGATGGGAGACAACGCAGAAGTAGAATCTCGTATGCCACCATACAAGGGAATCATCGGTGTCATGAGCGGAGATGAGCGCGGGAGAGCAGAAATCGGCGGGGAGACGGCAGGAAGCATGCTGGGAGAGAGGATGATGGTCGCGCTGCGGGGTCCTTGAGAGATGGCGCTGCGTGTGGACACGTCTGACGAGGAGCGGCTTCGAGGGTTCGGGTTGTAATTGGGAGCGTTGATATCAATGTGGGTTGGTGCGCTGCCACGTTGGAGACGGTGTTGAGACGATGAGTCGTGCCCGCTGTGGACTTCTCGGGCGCGACGAGAGGCTTGGCGCTGCTCTTCGCGGATGAAACCGTGGAACAGATTGCGCAAAACCCACTTCCCGATGTTCACTGGACGAACTCTCAGCAACGGGGAGATATGCCACTAGAAGCGCACTCACATCGTGCTTCCTCGCTGAACTGCCGCTCAGCCCCGTACCCAGCCTCATCAGCATAGATCTCCGCCTCGAAGCACTTCTCGGTGAGATGAACGGTCAGAACGCCCGTCTTCGTGTCGAGCGAACACCACGATGTCACGACCGCCTCTCCCTCGATACGCTCCCGGACGGTCTCGAGCGCCTCCCTTGGACTTCGGTGCTTCTCGGCCACGCTTCTACCATCCGCACTCCCTCCTGCACCGCTGACGCTCTGATCGCTGCCGCCGCAAAAGCTGGCAGCCGTGACGTCCTCGGTGGGGAACCGACCTAGACACGCACCGCGCACGACGTCCCACACAGCGACCTCTCCCGCAGTATCGACTGTGAGCGCGTGCATACGGTCGTTCAACATCACGCAGCGGACCAAGCCATGGTCGCCATGGATGACTTCGTCGGGCTCAAGGCGCAGCGGGATCGCGTCGGCGGCAACCTCCCGAACATCATACGCTGCCCTTGAGTGAGGGATCGCCTGGATAGTCTGATTCTCCTCGGTGGGCCGCGAGCGCGAATGGATCGTATCGCTCCGCATGGGGCTGTGGGAGCCAGGAGAGCCAGATTGACCAAAGATGTTCTGTACAGGCGAGCGAATCATCCTGGGCACACTCAGCACCGACGCGGCCGAGTACAGCGTCGCGATCTCTGGGTCGTGTCCGCGCAATGACGGCGCGAGCATTCCGAAGCCAGCGTCGTTCGGCGACGTCAAGCGGACGAGACTCTCGAAGGGGATGCCGTACCACGTCTCCTCCCCTTCCCGGTCCGCGTCGATCTCAAAGTCAGCACCGGCGCTCACAGTCGCAGAGGTGGCAGAGGGCGTGAGAGATGCACGATGGGTCCTGGAGGCGAGAGGGCTGTTACTGCGTTCCCGAGACATCGACGCAGACCGCATAGGTGAGTTCGCGCGAGCACCAGAGAGGTCGAGGGAATCGCGCTTGCGCTGCATGTAGTAGTCCCGTGCAGACTCAAATGGGGGCGGAGACGACACCGGGCTGTCGATCGCGCCCTCTGTGCTGAGCGCGGCGGCGCGTAGAGCTCGGCGTGGCGGGACGCGCCAGCGCCTGACGCTAGAGCTCCCAGAGGCAGTCCAGAGCAAGTTGTCGTCCATCGCGACGATCTTGTTGATGCCTTCCGAGCCAGACGTGCCTGGGCGGTCGGTGCCGGCGTCCTGGCAGAGGACCACGCATTCGCCCTCAGAAACGTCGGTACAACCCTCGACGTCGACCTTGCATACCAGGCCAGAGCGGTCGCCAG
>WJSG01015761.1:0-12431 GCA_016618145.1 Sanghuangporus lonicericola | reverse complement strand
TTGCAATATACGAAGGGAGGCCAAATCAGGCATCGTCGCTGTTCTCGCAACCAGCTGCTCAAGGTGTTGTTGTATCTACCACTCCAAGTCAGCAACGACGTGACGAAAAGTAGTGAATTGTCCCACCGATTGCGCGAAAACTCGTTGCAAGAATACTTGCATGACATAGGCTGGATTTGGGAAGACTGCCTGCACAATCTGTGCCTCTTGTCCGACAGTTGTGCGAATTTCCTGGAACAGGTCTTGCAATCCCGTTTCAGAGACGGGCGGTGGAGCGTCGGGATCCGGAAGAGCATCCCATCTGCTAGGGGATGAGAGGTCGTATCATGACAGCGAACGTCGTGCTCTTACAGGCGATCATCAATGTTGGTATCCGCGCGCACGCGATTTATGAAGAAGTCATGCTGATTCACGTATACTTGCACGCACGAAGCCCCGCCATTGAAGTCGAGTAGTGTTTGCGCACAGTGCTGCGGAAGTATTGAGTCGACATCCATTGTTAGAAACGCAGACAGTGCATACATGCATCATCTTCGGATCACCTCTCCGGTACGCGCGGTCGAACAGGTGCAACATATCCTTCTCAAACTTCTCGCAGTACCGGTCGATATTCTCTCGCGTCTTGATGGACGAACAAATGAATGTATGAAGATGGAGGCTGATGGATAGACGCACCTTGTCAGAGTGAGGTAGGTCGACTTCCTTCGCGACCGTGGCAAGCCGTCGAAGGAGGACAGCGACTTTGCGCCTCCCTTCCTTCCCTTCCTTCTTGAGGCCATCCAGTCGTGTCGTATCATCCTTTGCGAACTGGTTGTAGTAGTCGATGAGGTCGTACGCAGCCTGTGCGCGCTGCCGCTGCTGGTGAACAGACTCCATCTGCTCGCCGATACGGATGGCCGTCCGCCCGACCTCGTTCATCTTCGTCTCCATGCCCGAGAAGGACTGTCCGACTGCCTTTCGTCCGAGTAGCTGAGCCTCGTCTGCGAGAGGCCACCGTAGCGCAAGACGCACCTCAAATCCTCTATTAAGCTCTGACATCTTCTTCGAGTAGTCCCGCTCCGCCACCCGCACGCTCTTCTCCATCTGCTCCGTCTTAACCTGGACATCTTTGCGTACAGCAATGAGCTTATCCACCGCGGCCTCAAAGGTACGGATAAATGGCTTGGGGTCGAACGCTGCAAGCCATATACGGTCAGGATGATAGTTGCTTGCAGGCCGCGGGCAGCTACGCACGACCGGAGTCCGCCTTGGATTGCGCGATGAGCTTCTCAGAGATGGCGCCTACGAAGTCCTTGACGTCGAACTTTCCCTTCAATTACGTCTGTATGATGAATTGTTCTAATGCAGAAGGCCGTGTGTAGTACCTCGAACGCCTCGAGACGCAAATGGCCTTCCACGGATGGCTCCAGTGCTCGCGACGGCACACTCATCTCTGTGGAAGCTTCAGAGAGCAGTGCAAGTCCGCGCAATCGTCGCAGGGGGCTTGAGGTAGTATGCGGTAGTTAAAGGGTGGGTATAGATGACAAGTTGAAGCGAGCTCGAGGAAGTGATGAAGGTAGGTGGAGGACGCGATCGCGTGCCCGACGCGACGGTGCCGCGCCGCACCGCCGTCTAAGCGCCCATATATACCAACTCTGAACCTCTCTCAGTCTGAACATCACATCATACTCAGGCTCAGACGAGCTCCAGATCTGTCATCTATCCTGTATTCTATACAGCGCACCGCTCATACCCCGTTGCTACTAGCATCACCTCTTGCCATCTGGTCCAGCTCCCTGCAGCGCGTCTGCCCGGAAACAGTCAATGTCTGCGATGATCACGAGCAAGGCAGGCTGCAGCGTACCTCCAACGCAAACAGATGCGAGTCGTGGGACTCGGGTGCAAGCCTTCTGACGGACTCTGAAAGGTGGTACAGGTACTCCTACGGTGCATCAATCAACTCTGGCGATACTACGCAAGCTTGGCCCAGAGAAACAAACCTTGTTCGGTCCCGACGGCCCTACCGAGTGCCATATCCGCTCAGCGAGCTTGTCTATGGGCTCAGAGCCCACTGGGGTGGCACATACTGTCAGGCGAGGTGCCCGTATTTCCAGACGGTATGGAACTCACGAAAAGAGGGGTTGTCTGGTCGCCCGACATAACACTGTGTCCGCGTCAGCGGTGGTCACGAGAGGTCAGGACGAGAAAGCGCACGTATGCCTTGGGAATGATGACTTGCTCATGCCCGTCGACGAGGCCATAGATATCGAGCTCTTCTAAGGTGTATCCATCCTGTAGAAATTGTCAGCAGGAATCCGCTGATCGAGACGAATTACTTGCCTTCTCTCGGTAATCTTGAGATATTATCGGTGTCGCTGTTACTTGTTCTGCAAACTGCTGCATATGGACGCACCTAAGTAGTCTCGTACCTCGGCCTCGTACGCAGGATCTATGGTATATGCGACACCTATTCAAGGGTTGTCAATCACCGTCGCGGGACGGCATTGAAGAGATAAGGCACATACCCCATACGACGTCGTCGTCGGGAAACGGGTCCTGGAAGGCGTCATCAGTAGACTGCCGCAAAGTCCACTCCAGGGACGTACGGCGCCAGAGAAATGGTCCCAGTCTTCCTTGTGGATCAAGGTAACGACTCTGCCTGGATTCTAAGCAATGAAGTCGGTCAAGACAGCTCTCACGCGATCATAAGCACTTCAACGGACCTCGGGAGTGCCTCGGTGGTCATGCGATTTCTGCGCGAACCGACGCACATATCCCTTGAGATACCCGGGAGCTGTACGTTGAGAACGTCAGCGCGGTCGCCGCGGATACCGACATTGGGATATGATGTGGTTACTTTGGGCGATGACATGCGGTGGTGGCTGCGAAGCACGTTCAGATGAGAATCATCTCCGTCGCTTACGGACTCGTACTAGTCTAGGCGTACCTTCCAGATGAGCGAACCATAGCCGAATACAACATAGGGTCGCTCGGACATGGCACGAACAATCTACAGCTCCAGGTCAAGATGGCGGTTCCTTCTCGGAAAGCGACGGACGAAACCTCCCGATTCGGACGCCCGCCGTTCTTCCTCAGACACTCACATGCACGAAACTCACAAGCACTCACCGGCACCTTCGGATCGCGCAAAATGACGAACTTCCGACAGCAGATGTTTCATCGAGCGGTCCGAATGATCTTACAGACACGCGCTGACACAGTCGTTGGTAAACCAAACACATGCTGAATAAGGCCGATGGCGCAACACTTGTAAGCATTACAACAGTATCGTACCCAGTATTACTTCTACACAACGAAGACGTCTCGAGGATAGAGTGTACATAACGATGTTGACAACAATAGACGTGGCGGGTCGTGATAGAGAACAAGCAAGGCGATGGTGGTGTACAGTGGACGGGGACGACGCGGGAACTTCCGCGCCAAGTGTGGAAGTGAGGATATATGATCTCGCTGGTGCTTGGAAGAATATTGCACGAGGAGGCCCGTTGGCGAGCAGACTATGTGTAGTAGATGAGAAAGGAGATGGTGTGCAGTGGATGACGGGCGATCTGGTCGGTGTCGTATACCGTCGTGGGTCGAAGCCCAGAGTTCATGATCGCCACCTGGACGCACTGAACGCACTGGACGCGATGAGGCGCGGACATTAGGGTATGCTAGCCTCTGAGCGGGAGCGGATGCAGTGGGAGATGCAGTGTGGGCGATGTAGGTCTTCACGCCGAACTGTGGAATTTTATTGCGCCTTGCGTGCGGCTTTTGAGCCAGCCCTTGAAGCCGACGATGAAAAGAGTCCAACAGAAGGCCAGACAAGTGATAGCGACACCGACATTGAGGAACATCATGACGTCGTCGCGGCCTTGGCGCATCGCCGCAATCGTGAGTTCCTCCGTAGAGAACATAAACTCGAGGCCACCACATGCGAGGAGGAAGGATGCAAGTGCTTCGGTGGGAGGACGGGACGGGAGGATGGAGCGGGGAGGACCGAGCCACAGGAAAAAGTAGGTGAGGCAGCGCAGGACGGCGAAGCCAGAGAGCAGATAGCCCCACACCATGTGGATCTGAACCTGGAAGAGGTACGTCTGGAAGTGCGCGCTCATGGCGGCACCAGTGATACCGATGCACAGAGCGGGGAAAGGATTGAAGCTCGCAGCGTAGCTCGGGGGCTCAGCAACCACCTCTTGCGAGCGGTCGACAGCAGGAACTGCAGCCGTTGCACCGGCCGCGAGCCAACGCCTGATACGCTTCGACTCGATACCCATGCCAACCAGACCAGCGAACCAGAACATGACCGCAATACTGATATGCTGCATCTGCTTGGTCGTGTAGGGATCGCCGGGGTGTGCGCCGAAACGTTCCATCCAAGTGTTCGTGATGCCGTAGAGGAAGATGACGAGGGATTCGACGAACTCGGCTGTAGGGTATGAACCGTGGTGCCGAGGGGCTCGATTCCAAGCCCAGCCGAGCTCGGAGAAGGATCCCAGGAACCGGGCAAATGTTACAAGGCCGTAGCACCAGAATATGCCACCCTCTGCGTAGTCGCGCAATTAGCACACAGCGACTCAATGGACTAATCGTAGGACTCACTGATTAGGTGCGCCAAACAGCCGTTAATGTAGTTTCCACGGCATCCGCCGGTGTAGACCACGATACCGGTGATGACTTGCATGAGTCCTGCGAAAACGAGCGAGCGCTCTGCTGTCGCGAAGGCTGCCCGGCCCACGACCCGGAGCACAGCCCGTTTATCCTTCCCCTGCCAGGGATAGACGTGGCCGGATTCATGCAGAGAATCGTCGGAACGCCGAGGGGAGTGGGGACCAAAGAGCGTGCGCTCCGAACCAGCTGACTGGGGATAGGAAGTACGACGAACGTGACGGCCGACACCGTGAGCCCAGTGAACGGTATCGTGGTGAGCGTGCATGTCGAGGTCGATTTGGATGGGTTCCACAACGCGGTCGCGTCTGACATGAAGGGGTTCAGACTCGGGTTCGTGTTCCTCCTCGTCCAGGTCCTTCGCCTTCAGTACAGCTTCTTCGAACTCCTCGTGGTCCTCGACGAGATTCGTGTACTCAGCGGAGGCACCGGAGACATGATCATCCCTGTCCAGGAATACGTAGGTCCAGAGAGTCTTGAAGGCGAAACGGTCCTCTCCTCGGCGAATGGAGCCGACGTAGGACACGAGGCGCCAGCCAAACGAAAGAACGTCGAGAGCGGACAGTGCCACAGCGCACGCGAGGAAGAGATAGCCTTGAGAGCCGTGCTTGCTGCCTTCGTACCTGTGACGCCATCGGTCAGTGCCTGGTGGCGGGAAATACAGTACCGAGAAGTACGGACATGTTGGGCGTCAACTTGCGATAAACTGCACTTGTGGACAAGCCGAGAACGACCAGACCATAGAAGACGAGGACAGTCACGCCATGCCAGGCGTGCTTCACGGAGCGAAGGGCGATGCCTTGCGAAGTGGGGAAATTAGTGCGGACAGGAGGCTGCGTGAAGTTAGATATGCATACCTATTGGGAGTGCACCGAAGAAAGCCAAAGACATGAAGAGCGCATGCAGCCCCATTAACCCCGGGTACCGCTTCTCGTCGCCGTGGGACTCCATGATGTCAATCCAGTAATATGAAGGTGCCGTCGGTGCGTGGTACATGGTCACCTCGGTCTCGTTGAGTTCAACGATCGGAGCTGCGTGATGTCCGCCATGGCCGTGGGCGTGGTCGCCGTCTCTGGGTATGAGGAGTGGCTCGGGGTGCGAGATGCAGTCAAGCGATCGCGAGTCGGAGCATGGGACAGCGGACGCAGCGGCGAGGGCTGCCGCAAGGGCGGGGACGAGGAAGGCGACGCGGGCGCGAGGCAGACGCATGGCGGGGGAATAGGGTGACCATGTCAGGATAATGCGCAGATTTTATGGCAAACCCAAAACAATCGGCTTCGGAAGATGCGGGCGGCAGAAGTCGGATGGTCGAAGGCTCGAGAACGGGTTGGGTAAGACGAGCAGGCTTCGGGACCGGGATTTGGTCTACCAAACCTCCTCAAGTCCGTTCCGTGCGTGTTCATCGAGATCGCGGTGACTAATTCCGCTCTCTGTAAGCATTTTTCGCCCTCCGGCCTTCTCGCTGTCGTACGTGCCCTGCAGAGCACCCTGTAGTCAAGATTCGACACGGCCTACTCACCTCTCTCGTCGGCCACCAAGCAGGCCTCCCCAGAGACAGGTTGGTGCACAGTGCAGGAGCCCGATCCTCGCCCGATCGGCCACCAGTAGTCCGGCGGCTAAATACGTCACTGACTCAGTCGTTACTACTATCTGCCGTCGCCCGATGCCGACGCAGCGCCCGGATTAGCGCTCCTGGCCATGATTCACACCATGATGCGTTTGCGACGTGCGTCCATCTTCCAGCCGACCTCACCCGACTTTCGTGCAAACCTAGAACCCGTCAGTGCATCTTCGACTCGCGTCTTTCGTCTTTCCTTGCCGCCTTCACATCATATCTGATACAGCAGGCTGGCCGAGGCAGATCGCGAACAATGGATCCTCGGCCGTACTCAGACACATGCGGATGTGCGCAGCTCCAGCCGCAGTTTGCGAAGTACGTCGAGTCTGATGCGGAATGACCTTGGCGAGGTACGAGACCACACAACGGGTGCATCGTCTCCTGGTCTAGGAGACTCTAGGTCACCGTGTTTACCTGCTGCGTCGCACTTGTCGGTGGGTCACTGGCACCATCCACCGGGTCTACGGGCAATCCCTCCCGGTGCCATAGACCTGGTCCACCGCGTTTCGACTACGTGCATGGTACGCAGCACGCAACGCCTCGAGACCAACTCCGTCGCGTGACTTGCATGCCTTCAGAGCGTGTCACGGAGTTAATCAGGCTTCAGGGCTAATCCGTCCAAATTCCCGGTGAGTGGTTCTCTCGGTATATACAATTGCTCAGCATCTTTCTGTCAGCCAAGAAGAAGAGTGCGGAAAGCAGCGCCCGACGATATCGGGCGAAGTGGGTCACAGGAGTCACTGTTCCGCCAGCCGCGGCCGACCCTATCGAATGCCGAGCGTTGCGGCATACCACTTTCGGACTCCTCCTCGGAGTTACTGGTCGTTGCATCTGCAGTCTGTGATCAAGCTCAATACATAGCGATCATGCAGGAAGAGAACGTTTGCAGGACGACTGTGTTTGATTATCCGGAGGCCGAGAGATTTGCAAGACAAAGCTCAAACACATGGGCAGTGTCCGACAGAAAGGATCGTCCTGGCCAGAGTTACTGCGGGGTCTTGTGGTACTTTTGCTGAACGCTCCTTTCCAGTCAGAACGTCACTGACCTCATGTGATGCTTCGCAAGGAGGCGATGCCCATGTACCAGCGTATTTGGCATACAACCGCCGCCTGGGGCCCTACCGGCTGTGCAAGGCCTGCGCACGACTGCGTGCGGCTGCCATACCGCTCGAATCATGCTTCAAGATGCACAAAGCACGCAAACGTCCGTATTCGAGGTCAGCCGCAGTTGCTGCGAGGCAAGCATTCATAGGACGCAGCGACACGGCCGAAACAAATTGCGGCAAATCCGCATTACGAGCGCAGCTGTCCGGTACTTAGTTCCTGTCCCCTCTTCCTGTCTGTCACAAGTGCTTTGAGGCGTCATCATGACCTGACGATTGGTATCATAGTACGTACAAAACATGGTTTCCCGAAATGCTTTGTGATAGGCGGCATCCGGCCTGCGTGTGGGCGGTGGATGTAAGTAGGCTTCTCGCCCGAGCGGTGAGCGTCAGAGAGAAGGAAGCGTTGTAGCTCCTTTCTGACATGGCCGGACTTGCCGAGGTTCAGCGAATATAGCGGACGACGGAGAATATCAGTTTCTACGACTCATCGGATGTCCCTGATCCTGTAATGGGTTGAAGGACACGCCTCAGCGGTATGACTATGTACTCGGGCGTTATTAACGTAGCGGTCGGAGAGAGGTGACGCTAAGGCCTGTAACGACTGGAGTGTCCAGTCAGACACGACAGGTGCTTATTCCGCGATTGCCACTGTGCAGCACATATGTGGCTGCTTTAGCCACAGTTTCGCGGACGCGCTTGTGGCTACCACGTGATCGCGAAGTCCAAGTTTGTCGGGCGTCTATATGCAGAGCCGAGTCCACCTCCCACTCGGTCCACTCTATGACCCCAGGGTTCCACTTGCTCAGCTGGCTGCTCTCGAGACGCTTTGCTCTAACGGCTCTCATGTCCACTCCGGCATAGTACGATTCCTCCTCTGTCCGGCGACCACATCGATAATAGTGCACCGATCATCGTACGAGCGAGGAACTGTGCGCGAGTCATACGGACGCTCCTTGCTTTCGCGCTCGTGTCCTGCGCTCCCAACGTCAGCCTCGCACACAGCAGAGGTCTTTGCCTGATTATCTGTCAAGATGGCCGTCTTGAGGAAGATCCGACACTTCGTGTGGGGCGAGATTCCGGAGTCGAAGACGGAGCGGAGCCTGCTGCTCAAGATAGATTGGTTCATCTTGTCGTATTGTTGCCTCATGGTGCGTATCCGATTCCAGGGCTTTGCAACATTCTTGCATCTGACCTGTCTGGTTCTGTGGTCAGTATTTCTCCAACTGTGCGTCTCGAGCCGTATCATGTCCGCACGCGTGCGGAAACCCTGACGTGCCCATCCCCGTACTCCCTGCCAGACCTCGATCGCAGCAACATAGCCAACGCGTATGTCTCCGGCATGAAGGAAGAACTCAACATGCATGGAACGCAATACAATGTCAGTCGCATGCCCTGATGCTCCGGGAATACAGTGGGATTAATGCACGCTTCCTGCAGCAAATTAACACGATCTTTACCTGCGGATATATCGTCGGGATGATACCAAGTGATTTGACATGCGTTATGAATACGTCGGAACGATGTCTGACCAATCTCGACTTCGCATGGACAGATAACCTGATGCTGCAGGTCGTGCCGCCCCGGATATGGTTCCCTGCAATGCAAATTGTCTGGGGTGTCCTGACTTTCTGGTACGACGCCAATCTGTCATTTGCAAGGGCGATGTACTGACCTTCTGTCATCATATAAGCACCAGTGCGGCGTCGACAGTTCAGCAGGTGAGCTATTGCTGAACATCCGCGACCAGGTTCTGGCCTGACAGTAGTGACCATGACAGATATACGTCATCCGGTTCTTTCAAGGTATTGCGGAATCGTCGACGTTTGTCGGGACGCACTACATTCTCGGCTCGTACGTCATGTCATGTCCAGCTCCAATCTTGTTTGATTGATCTTTGCTGGTGGGCCGTCAGATGGTACAAGCCTGGAGAGCTCGGGAAGAGGTCTGGTATATTTACGTCCTCTGGTCTGGCTGGCACGTTGTAAGTCTGCCTGGCATCACACACTGCAGCACACTGAGCCTCCTTTTGCAGATTTTCAGGCCTTCTGCAGGCTGCTGTATACACGTACGGTTGTTCTTCGTCTGCTTTCTTCGGAGCTGAATCTCGTGTCGTCCAGTAATTTGAATGGCGTTTCCGGACGCAGTGGATGGCGCTGGTTGTGAGCATGGTATCTCCCGTATCTGAGTGTACATGCAATGCTAATTGATTGCATGTGTGCAGGTTCATCATAGATGGGGTCATTACAATGCCTATCGCGCTGTACGGATTCTTCATGTTCCCAGACGTTCCTACCACGACAAAAGCGTTCTATCTGTCAGAAGAGGTCAGTGTGCTGTACACATTCCGACAGGGCACTATGGATACCAATTAAGGCTGCCTCACTGTTTAGGAACGTCTGATTTCATGCGAGCGACTGGAGACTGACAAAAACAAGGACATCGATCACGGCCATCTGTCTTGGAGCATCGTCAAGCGCGTCGTTGGCAACTGGCGGTGGTATGGATGCAGTTTGCTGGTATGCTCATCATCGTGTTCGTGACTTCCGATGAACTCACGACGTGCTATCCTGTCTCATTCAGTTCGCTATCTCGGGCGAGACAGAAAGCTTTGGCTCGAACAACCTGATGGGCCAATGGTTGAAGGCCATCGGGGGTTTCACAGTCCCCCAAATCAGTACGTCCCGCGTCCATGCAGCCGTCAATTATCAAGTCAAGCCTGACCGTCCACATCGCGCGCAGACAACTACCCCTCTGGCGCTACCGCATTCGCCATCGTCTCCACGCTCGTCTGCGCTACCTGGACAGACGCGACGCCCTCACGCTCCCGGTGGCCCGTACTGGTCTACATGTCTATCTGCTGCATCATTGCCAGTGCGATCCTCCTCGCACCCTCCTCGCCCTTGGGCGCGCGTTTTTTCGCATGGTACCTTGCGGGCGCGAGTTACGCAGGGCAGGCGACGACGTTCGCGTGGGCGAACCAGATCTGCGCGGACGACCACGCCGCGCGCGGAGTCGTGCTCGCGTCGATGAACATGTGGAACAACGTTGTGAATGCGTGGTGGCCGTTGGTGTTCTATCCCGCGACGGACGCGCCGCGGTTCACGAAGGGCTTGTGGGCGATGATCGGGACAAGCATTGCGACGCTGATCGTGACGTGGTTTGTGTGGTACATGGAGCGGAGGGAGACCCGGTCGAGGCAGGAGCAGGTGGAGGGCGCTGACGGAGGGCGAGCGCGGGAGAAGGACGATGCTGCCGACGAGAGATTGGGACGAAAGTCGAGCAGAGGTGAAGACGAGAAAAGCGTCACTAGTCGACATTCGTGACGCTTGAACAACAGAAGTAATGGGTAGACATCCTTGTACGCTCTGTACTGATTTTTCCGTCACCACATAGAACTGCACGCCGATCTAGATATTCACCAAAGCCCCTCCCGTCTGCCACGCGCACATACAACGTGCCCCGCGTTACTCAACACCGATGTCAACATATCATACACTCGTCGGCTATGCAATCATCACAAGAAGTAATTCTTAGCGAGCACCGCTGCAGCGGCCCGCGGGTGCTCAAAAGAGATCGTGCCATATCCAGACATCACCGAGTCAGACTCCCTCCTCCGCCTCGGGGCCTACGCGAGCCGCCCATCGCCGGGAAGGAGCCCATATTCCTTCAGAAACTCGAGCGATTCGACCTTATTGCCCACATTCTCAAGCTGGAGGCAACATTGGACCAGCCTGCCTGCCATGACGTCCCTCCTGAACTTGGATGCATCCATGTCCGGGTTTCTATCCTTGAGCTCTGCCAGGAGCTTTTCCGTGTCCTACCGATCAACGCGGCGGATTCAGCATTGTCCGGGGGGAGGTGTAACGACACGACACACCTCTTCCGGGAGCTTGCTCCAGATGGACTTTATCGGAGTGTAGGTCAACTTGTGCTTCCCCAGGTAGAACCATCCAGATTCGGAGTCCTGCAAGGAGCATTCGTCAGCGCCAACTCGAAGTCAGGAATGCTCGCAATCACCTCCTTGGCAGGGTAGGAGAAGAGGTTCACTTCCCCAATGCCGTTGGACCACTCTTGGACCTTGCGAACCATAGCCGCGTCGCCCCATCCGATCAGGTACGTGGCCGACAGGCTTTCCAGGATGACCGGCCTGTACACAAACGCGTTGTCCGCCTCCGCGTGGACACGGATGTCGTACCCTGACTCGAATTCCAAGCTGCAGCGTACAAATTGCGTCTCAGCCAACTGGCGTGGTCTTGGACATGTTCCACGCACCTCCAGATCGAGCGGATCTACAAAGTGTCAGTCTCTCATCTATTCATGTAACATTCATGTTCGGTTCACCGGACTCACCATATCATCATCAAGGACCAGACGATCCGCCAAAACATTGAAGGGGATTGGTCCATGGGAGACCGACGTCGCGGGGCACTTCTCAAATTCAAGATACCAGTGCAGGCGTTTCTTGCCAGTCTTTCGGTTCTTCGGGGAGTCGGCAACGGAGGAGGTCGACACGTTCGTCTCTACGGGGGAAGTGCGAGTAACCGTCCTCTGGTTGTTCACGGCGTTTGTCCTGGTCAGAGGAGCATGGGTCACTGGTCCAATGGACACGCTCGCAACTGAGCGTGCTGGACGGATCGTCGATTCGTCGTCGGACTCGACAAGTATTTCGCGCTGAGGATGCTGGAGCCTCTTCGCAGGAGCCAACGTAATCTGTTTGCTCGCTCTTCTGGTCGCAACGTCGGGAGGAGCCTCCTCCGCCTAACATGAACATGGGATAAGCATGCAGGCAACACACAACCACCCAGCACGCACCTCCTGGTGGCTGAGCAAGTCCTCGATGAACTTGTGCGCATTCGACAGCTCCTTCAACGCGTCGTTCCGCTCACGTATGACTCTGGCAAGCTCCGGGGCCTTTGCCTCAACCACTCGATGCAACCCCTCATTCTCCTGCTCAAGCTGTCGAATTTCCAGGGCCCGCGAGAGGTTCTGCGCCTCGAGCTCTTCGATCTTCGCTTGGAGAAGGCTCGTGCGCTCATCAGCGGCCTGAGTAGCTTGGCGGA
>WJSG01015752.1:0-13714 GCA_016618145.1 Sanghuangporus lonicericola | reverse complement strand
CGAGCATAAATATCAGAAGCGCTCGCCTGTGTTGTCGCGAACGTCGGACTACATAGCCTTCGAATGTCGCGATGTTCTTCTGACAGAGACATCCGTATGTCCATAAAGTATCACTACACAACAAGAGGCGGGTGAGATAAGACATACTATAGGCCGCAGGTTGAAGTAAGTAAGTTATTAAGTACTATGTACGCTGGCTGGTGATGCAAGGGCCGCAAGTCGTCGGTACTACTCATGTGTCTTCGGCCAAGCCAGCAGCTGAACGCGGCCTTCATAAGCCGTGGGCCGCCGTGGGTCGAAAAGGTGATGATGAAGTGATTGACAGTTGAAACGGTGACGGGTGATGCCAGTAAGTACTGTAATATGACGACGCTCGGCGGGGACAGGGTGTCGGTCTGAATGTCCTGGCACTGGGCAGTGGCATGACGCTGCCTCGACCTGCCTCGACGTGTATGATGTAGATTGGCACAGTGCTGGCGAGCGCTGAAAGCTCAAGGGTGGCATCGGCCAAAGTTCCGTACAGTGTCACTCGATGTGCCGGCATTGACATCGAAATCACAGCGTGCACGATGACACTGAACAGTGAAAACACTAGCGACAAAACACAGATGTGGCTGAGCATCCGGCAGTTTGCAACGAGCTGAGGCACTCACCACAGTACAGTTGCGAGGGCGCTGGTATATATGCCACGAAGACAGAGATGATACAAAGCTATGCGTATTGTCCATAATGCAGAGGAAGACATGATATCGATACAAACTATACCTACAGAATCATTACTGAGCATACATAAGTGGTGAAGGCTTCGAGAGTCTTCCTGAAGACCTCGGTGAAGAGTCGTCGCTTTCGTTAATGGGAGGCAGTGATGGTTGCAGGACAGACGCCACACGAGACGTGGACCTGGAAGACGACTTGGACGTGGCGGGCGATGGCAGCTGCGACGGCGGGCGCATGGGGATGCTTCCTCGCCGTGCGTCATAGGACGGCGCCCGTGGACGGGTCGGCCTCGGCGGTATTGAGATCGTCAGTTGCTGGGACTGCCTCCTGGGAGGTGGTTGACGATAGGGAAGGTAGGGATCGAACGGGTCTGCCGAACCGCCAATCGGCCTTTCAACGAGCTGCGGAGCATATGCGCGTGTGGGTAGGTCGACAGGTGGGCGCGGTGGGCGTGGCGGGCGTGGCGGGAATGGGAATGAGGGCTCAGCGTGAGTCGGGAGGGGTGGGGTGGGTGGTTGCCCTCGAGTGAGCATGCGCTTCGCGGTCGCCAAACTCAGTCCCCCCGCCGAGCTTCGATGGTCAGGAGCTGCAGGTAGTTGAATCGGCAGCTCCGACAGGTGCTTCTCGTGCGATTTCGCGACCTCCACTTCATTGACAGGTTCGATATGTCTCGCGTAGTACACGGCCGCGAGGAAGCCGCTGTAGAACACGACTGTGTTTTCGAAGGAGAATGTGAGTTGGTTGTGGCGGCGACTGATACGACGGAGGAAGGCGTACGCAATGCGGGTACAACCCAATTCCCTATCATGATGGCCAGGTTCACGTCTTGACACAATCTATGTTTCGACGCTGGAAGGAACTCAGTGTCAGGATCAGGGCAGCTTTGGGATTCGGCGTACGTGTTGCAGGGCAAGAGAATGTGGGTCCCCACGCGACAAAGAATGCAGCGGGCCCTATGATGTTTGATGATCAACATGGGGCCAGGCGGTGAGCAGACGACATACCTATGTGCAACACAAGGAGTAACGCCATCCTTGCAGCATCGACATAGTGTTTGAACTCCAATAGCAGCCTGACAGGAATGAGCATGCGTGCAAAGGAATGTCGGAATCAGACTCACAATATTGGCATCATCAATACCGTGATGAAGTTCGCCACGATGAGGACCCAGACTAACCCCTCTGAGCACGATACAGGAAGCTTCATGAGTACGGAATGATTGGCCTGACCAAATGGCAGCACTCACTTTGATACGGGTCTGAGCTATCCTCCAGCATGAACTTCTCCACGCACAAGAATGAGAGCCATGCCAGGCTGAGAAGCAGAGTCAATGCTGCACAACCACAGTCAGTACGTCCAAATCCACAGTACAGAATCTCGGTTCACTCACAGAATATGCTCGCTCTCCTTCTCTTGAACCCTGGTGAGTCTGAATGTTTGACACCGTTCTCCATCCCGTCATTAGTCTAGGCACTGGGAGCAGTCGCAGAGGAAAGAAACGAGAGAAAGCGTCAAGTGTAGACAGTGTACTGTACGCTGCCAGCAGTATAATAAGGGAGGAAACCACGCGGTGGCCGTCAAGACCTCCAACCAGCCTCAGGGAGAGCCAGACGCAGCAGGCGGACGGGGAAGAGAATACGGTCTCGAGGAGAGAACGAGAAACGCGCACCGCAGGGCGACAGCCTTATTATCACAACCTTTCCACGACAACAAGCACGCGTCGGTCTATTCTTCGTGCATAAAGCGAGGCAACAGCAGGTCGAAGCGTGGACTGCCAGAGAACAAAGGGACCGCCTTGGCGTCTAATCAAACGCGCTCCAATTGTGCTCACGTGCCCGCGTGCCTCGCGTAAGCCACCCCACGTGGGCCCCCAACCTTAACCTTGTCCTCTTTTTTTTTTTTTGAGGCGCATACTCTATAGCATAGCAACATTCGCGCAATCAGTAGAGCGTAGCAGGGTCTATTGGCTTTCCAGGCACCCAGAGAAAATGCATTTACGCACGCATTTGCAGTGTGGGACTCCCAGCATCTACCCGACGCCTCGTCGAGTTGCACCGCCGGATCTACCCACTAAAAACTCTGAGAGTGACATCCAGTCCTCGGGCTCATCGCCTCTACAGGAAAGTAGACCCCGCCACGTCTCTAGGACAGTATCCTTCAAGGGCGGACCCTTGTTCTTCGCCTTCCGGGCCATCATAACATCCGTCCTCAGACGGCGATTGATTCTGCAGTACCACCTATTTAGCACTTCAGCCACCGAGAGCATACGGGCAGGGTCCCCTTCATGCTCAATAGTCCACTCACACCGAGTTATCCAGGTTAAGTACGTCATTTCAGTCAGTAGTATTCGAGTCAATCTGATATCAGAAGGCGGCGCTCTCTTCCCATCCTTAGGAAGTACTAGGAGCCCTATTGACAGAATATTTCCGAAACATAGTGAGTCAATGTCAATGTTTCGTTTCTCCAGGATTCCGACAACTTCTGCCCACAGCGCCATTCTCCACGGGCTTCCACAAGCCCAGAGAATGTGCTCCATTGATTCCAGAGCCCCGCAGTACCTGCATAGGGCTCTGTCCTCATAACCTTTGAGGTGGGTCCAGTATGACCCAAGACGGTGGGCACCATGCATCATTTTCCACCAGAACGCTCTTACCGGACGATCAGCGTCCAGTTTCCATATACTTTGCCACAGGGCATCCTCCTGCGGCCGATCTCCCGTAGCCAAGTCCGCTACCGCATCAGTAGCGATGCTTACATTTTTCCTGGTAGTTTCACGTCCATCACTTAAGTTTGCCCTTCTCACAAACCTATACGCCAGTCTTTGGGTCATAGTAGCCATTGCTGCATCATGCGCTACAAAACGCAACGGAGCCAGCGGAAGCACAACCACCGGTTTTGTACGTACCGCCTCTTTTGCTAACGCATCCGCACCTTCATTCCCCATATTTCCGGAATGACCTTTTATCCATCTCAGGGAAGTAACGGCACTTCGAGCACGCAACCTAGCCACAGTTTCACGTAACAGCCTCACATTCGCTACACCCATCCAGCCCTGGGACTCCCAGCGCCATCGATGTTCTGTGAGTCCTTTGAACACATATTTCGAGTCAGTAACGATATGCAGCGGCGCAAATGGCGGCACCGCATTAACCGCTAGCCCTACAGCAAACAGCTCCGCTGTCTGGTTGCTCTGCAGCGGGCCCGGAACCAGCGAGGCCACGTTCCGCACGTCCGTTGGCCCGAACCACACAGCACTTGCCGCCACCGCATCAGCAGCGCCATTATTTTCGCAGGATCCATCAGTGTAGACCTCAACCGCTTCATCAGGAACCGTCACGCCCCGGGGCGGCCGACGTACAACAGCTGAGTCCCTCTCGTCCATACCACTGAACGCTCTGAAGTGGTTTGCCAGTGGTAGTCTCGCTTGTATTGACGGGTCAAATATGACTCTTCCATCTTCCCCCACACGCTCTTTGTTCAGGGATTTCCGACGAGCCGTTAAGCTCAGCCCGTCCACCAGCCCAGGATGTCGCGACGTCCACCTCGGGCATAACAGTTCAAGCATTCGCCGGGCAGCCATTGCACACCGGTGGGGGTTGTCGCACCCATCAAGCCGGTCTTTAGCACAGTCACGGCACGCGCAGTTTACAGCCGGGCGGTGCTCCCCGGTTTCACCAACACTATGGATTCTTGCGGCCGCCTTACAGGCCTGGCCCACATCACGTACACCATGTGCCCCGAGCAAGCACCGTACCGATTTAGCGACAATTATTCGAGTCTCGTCACTTAGCGCAAAGTGCCGCCAGAACGGCAGGGCATCTTTTAGCTCCTCACTAGGGTCAATAGCATCAAAACGAACGTTGAACTTGGTAGCCGTCTTCATCATGGATAGCAGGTAAGCGGGTATCGTCGAGGACGACGCCATGCTGACCCGCCAGGACTGTAGAAACATGTTCACACGTGCGGCTCTATCAAGACTTCGGGAATCCGCCGTCGCTGCACGGGCGAATATAACGTCCGCAACTGCAGTCCATCTGGGCCGCGATCCTGACAGGTTCAGGTAGTCTTTCATCCACATTATATTGATAGCCTGATTTCTCGCTTCAATATCGAGCAGCGCGAGGCCGCCTTTCTCTACGGGGTCATATAGCACTTTCAGCGCGATGGGAGGATGCGCCGCCGCGCTCCCCCACAGGAAGGTCCGTATCAGTTTAAGGAATTCCAACTCGACCGCGTGCGGCATACCTTGAACCCGAGCAAGGTACTGAGTTCTACTTCCCACTTCTAGCCCCAGTATGAGCCTCTTCCCTTTCATTGTTGGCCGTCTTCGGCCCCAGCTGGTGAGGTTCTCTTCAGTCTTCCTTAACATCGGAGCCCATACTGACTTTTGACATATCCGGTTCCCAATCCAGGCACCTAGGAGCCTCATGGCCGTCCCGTCCGCAATAATGCGGACATCAAGCGGGATCGGGTCCCCTCCTTCGCGTAGACACCGCGTTGCAACAACGTTTTCACGGTACCGCTTCGGTCCAAGGGGCAGTAGCTCAGTCTTATCTGTATTGAATCTCGCTCTAGACGCTGCGCACCACCTTCTTAGCACCACAAGTAGCGACGCATAACTGTCGTCCGCGCTCAGGTACACCGCGGTGTCATCCGCAAACAACGCCGTGAGGATACGAGCGCGAGCACCCGGTATGGTGAAGCCTCTTAGAGGGGCTGCTCGCAGAGCGATGGCTAACGGTTCAATTGCCAGGTCAAATAATAGGCACGAGACTGGGTCTCCTTGGCGGACCCCTCTCGTTATTCGGTACATCGGGCTAGCCCTTCCATTGACAAAGACAAGGCTCTTCGCCCGCTCATAGAGCCGCTGTATGGTAGTTATGAACACGGCTGGGAACCCCATACGCTCGAGCACCGCCCATAGGTACGCGTGATTGATTTTGTCATACGCTTTCTCTTGATCAAGTGCCACCAGAGCACCTTCATCCTCACACAGTTCAGCATAATCTACCATTACTTGCGCAAGTCTGGTGTGGTCAAAGATTCGCCTCCCCGGCACGAAACCCGCCTGATCTTCATGAATCAAGCTTGGCGCAACATCAGCAAGTCTCGCGGCGAGCACCTTCGCCATGACTTTGTAGTCAGTATTGAGCACGGTTATCGGCCTGTAATTTCGCGCCTGGCGCGGATCGCCCTTTAGCTTATATATGGGACATACCCACCCTACAGCGAACCCCGTCTGCGGCTCGACACCCATATGCACTACGCTATTGAACGCCGCTTTCAGCAGGCTGACAGCATTGAAGGCCGGCTTCCCGCGTTTCGTCTTCGCGAGGTACGTCTTGTGCACTTTGATCCAGAACTCCGCCGGGAGTCCATCCATACCTGGCGCTTTGTGCGGAGCCGAGCACATTAGTGCACACTCAATCTCATTCCATTGAATATCATTCTGCAGCATTTCTACCTGGGGACGGCCCAGCACAGGGATATCTAGCGTCAGGATATCACGTACTGCGCCCTCATGTTCAGCTGCGACCAAGCCATCATCGGGCTGCAGCCCATCGTAGAAACTTCCCGCAATACCTGCCATAGCCCCCGAGTCGCTCGTGAAGGCCGGAGGCTTCCCCGGTTCGTCGGGCCTCTGCAGCTCATAGATGGGGTCCTGCGAGGATTTAGGCTTGCTAAGGTTCATCCAATACGGTGAGACAGTCTCACCATCAATTCGGTCCCGTATCATAACCGCATCACGGCACGACTGGAAACGCCTTTTTGCTAGGCGGGCCTCCTGATCTCGTAGGAGCGCAGCTTCTTTCTCGCGCTCGTGCTGCTGGATGGCCGGGTTTTTGAGGACTGCCACAACATCCGCCTTGATAGCTTTGATTCGCCTGTCAACCTTTGAGGTGAGCTGCTTAGCTCGCGTCCTAGCGAAGCGTAGGACCATATCCTTGTAATCCTGCAGTCGCCACTGGTCTATGCGGGCATGCTTCCCGGGGGAATCAAGGTATGCGTCTTCGCTGGCGAGGATGCCAAGCCTCTGCACTTCATCGAGGAACAGTTTGTCAGACAGCAAGAGGCTAGGGAGCCTCCAGCGACCCGGTCCCTTGTCCGGTTCATTATAGTCTGCAACTGCAACACTCACCATACAATGATCAGTGGGGATTCCCGGCGGATTTATGTCCCATGAGTGGGACATACTCAGAACAGCCTCCGTCACATACAGCCTGTCAATCCTCGATTGACTGCTGGTCGCGGCCTGGAGGTACGAGAAGCTCCGCGACACGCCATTGCGCGTCCTCCATCCATCGACCATCTTGAGCTTAATCAGGAGAGCTCGTAGGGCCTGCACTGCAGACTCGTAGTCGGCCCGCGCTGGCGCGCGGTCAATTGCATTTTCAACGACGTTGAAGTCACCTAAGAGAATGTCAGGCTTGCACCATCCCGGCTCATTCGTCGCAAGCTCTAGCAGCCGCCAGAAGGACGCGTTTTCAGCCCCACTATTTGGCGCATATATATTGAGTACATGGAGTTTCGTACCCCGTCTGCGGGTGAGCGAGAGGGTCATCGCCCTTCCAGGGACAAGCTCGCGCAGAGCAACCGTATCGTCACGCATAATTCGGAGGTTAAGAGCGAACGCTACACCCCTTGCTGCGAGCGGGGAGTCAGGATCAGGGGAGACATATATACGCATTAGCCCCGCGAACATACCGTTTAGTCGGTCAGCCTGTTGCTGCGTGTAGTGCGTCTCTTGGAGCGCAAGGATTGCAATCCTGTTATGCCTCATTATCTGGTTAATGAGCATCCATTTGTCCTGGGAGTTGCTACCGTCGAGACAGAACGAGCGCGAATGCGCCCCATTCATATTGAGAGAGGCAACTTTGATTGCCCCGCGCGAACGGAGAGAGGAAGAAGCAGAGGGAGGCGGGACAGCCCGAGCAGGGGGAGGGGAAGGAGAAGGAGCGGGCTGCGCACCCGATCCAGCATACACGCCGCGACCGCGTGGCGCGTTGGTAGGATTACGTGCGGAGCCAGGGCCACCACCGTTTTCAGTCCTAGCATCATTTGGCCCGGGGTTAGCAGCCAAAACGCCATGGCCATCAGAGAGGACTGAAGCGCAAGAGCCAGCTGACGAATAGTGCAAGGCGGGGGGGGGGTTGTTTCGTTGTTGTAATTGTTCTGGAGCGACGAGTTTTGAGCCAGGGCGGTAGCCGGCCGACACTGACCGAGACAACATCCGGTTGCCACGGTGGAAACAGAATGCCACGACACAATTAAGCAGGCCAGTAAAGCGATAGAATTACAGCTTAGACGAGCCCCACAGGCGGGCTAGCTATGAGAACATCATGTAGCTAGTTAAGAAACTACAAGTGTAATCAATGATACGGCCCATCAGGCGGCGAGACAGACACGACCAGGGTTCGTATTGGACCGGTTGACGATCAACGTTGTACAGGTAAGCCACGTTGAGGGCTGCAGGAGATACAGGGAGCAGGGACTACAAATCAGAACGACGAACGCTCAAGCAGACTAGAACGGAGCAGCGCGACCACGGCCGCGGCGGCCCCTCGAAGCCCCGCGGTACGGGTGAGAGCCGCGCTGGGCAGCACCTCGCGCGATGAATGGGGCGCCAGGAAGGACCGTTGTCGCGGGGCCTTCAATCGTGGCAGCTCCCGGCGTCGGGCCGTTCCAGCTGTGGATCAGAGCAAGCGGGCAGAGGAACGTTGGGTGGTCAGCACCAGAGCATCCGGCGCACCGAATGGGGCGGAGGAACTGACCTGTGGGGTTCAGGTCGCTCCAGAACGGGATGGAGTGGACGTAGGTCGTCCACGACCTCCAAGCTTCAACCACGGGCGTAGGAGAGTCGCAGTAGACGTTCGCGACGATGTTCCCGTTAGGGTACGAGATTACGTCAACGCGGATAGACGCAAGGATGCGTTCGACGGTCGGATCAATGTCGGCCGGCAGGATGTGCGGGTGGTCCACGACGAGCGAGCGGATGCTGGGAAGGACTAGGGGGCCCGCGAAGACGCGACGGATTGACGTGTCGATGTCATTATCGAAGTTGTGCGTGTAGTACCCGATGCGTCCAATGAAGCGATCGAATTTGAGGTCGCGGTTGAACGCCAGGAAAGAGATCTTCTTGGAGGACCAGACGCGCTGACTCACCAGCGTGGCTGCTTCAGCCGGAACGAGGCGGAGGACAATCCAGGTAGCCGGCTGGTCTTGAATCGAGAGCTCGTAGCCGCAGGCCTGAGCGGGCGGGACCAGGATGAAGTTCTTCGCTCCAATTGCAGCCGCGATCGCCTCGGCAAGCGTGTCAGATTGCTGCTTGACATTGCTCGCACGCGGAACTCCTCCATTGAAGATTCGCACCAGGACAGCCGTGGCTTGCGGCTGCCGGTAGATGACGTGAACGCGTTCTTCGGCGAGCCCTTTGATGAGGAACTCAGGATCATCGAAGTGGATGGGCGGCGGCCCGCCGGGGGGGATGACCGTGAACGCAACCGGGGCCATAGGCGGCAGAAGGACGTGCTGTGGGGGGGCCGCATTACCTCCTGCAAGGTGCCTAGCGTCTTCGACGTGGTCAGGTGCATGCCAGATCTGAGGGATGTCGCGCGACGCCCCTTGCACAGCAGCCGAGATTGCCGCGGAGTTTCGGATAGGGACGTCGTGCATGTATCTGACTTCCCCAGTAGGCAGCCTGAGCCCCGCCGCTTCAGCCCCATCATAGAGATGCACGACACGCGGGGCTCCAACCGGGTCATCGGGACGGTTCTCTTCAAGCGGGGCCGGCGCGTACAGGTCGTTGTCCGAGGAGACGGACCCTTCGGAGCGTGCATGGGCAAGCGGCATGCGCGGCAGTGGGAAGCCGTCGACCTCCATGGGCGCGTAGCCACGCAGGAGAGCAGGGTCCATGATAGGCGAGCGCGGGCTAGCCCGAGTGTAGAACTGGGCCGTGGGGAGCCGGATGGTCGCCGGCGTAGCCCTGGCCTCGTCATGAGCGATTTGGAAGCCAATCAGCTCGCGCTGTTGCTGCGCGAACTCAGCAGCGCTCATGCTGTAGCCCGGGACCGGACGATCTATGCAGCTTAAATGAGCGCCAGTCAGGATCTACAGGATCTGCAGCCACAGCGTACCATGATGGCCATGTACGTCATTTAGACGATTAAGGTTTGGCGGGGACCCGGCCCGGGTCGGCGTGTCTTCACCATTCCCGATATTCATATCGTCATCGAAATCGTATTGAATGTGGTTGTTCATAGCGGACTATCATTCCAAGCTTTAGCACCTAGCAGTACATGACAGTGATTACAGATTCATACAGAGGCAGCATCAGCAAGGATATCGAGGGCAGACGTGCCTGCAGGGATCGAGCGTGTGTCGCGTCCATTGATTGACATACCCGCGAAGGCGTCGCCCGGGGTGCTAGGCGCGTCCGAAACATCGCGCTGCAAGAGCGGGTGAGCGGGGCCTTGGTCATTGCGCGTCGGGACGTCGTAGTCGGGGTCAACGAGGGCTTCGTCGCCTGAGTTGGCGTACGTGCCAAGGGTGTGGTAGCCCAGGGCCCGGCTCACTCCTTCGGGACGGAGCACACCGTAGACTGGCTGGGGGTAGGTGATGTGCGACGACGACAGGCCTTGCGCCATCAGACCACCATCGACGACGGCCTCCACGCCGCCCTCGGGGTCGTAATGCATCGCGAAACGCGGGAGGCGGCCAGCGGCGGCATCGCTGGTGTGGACCCTGAAGCGGGCCGCAGCGGGGAGCGGCGACGGCGACCCCTGGTCAGCGAGCACGTTGGCATATTGCTACAGGCGCATAAGCCGCCACCCCACATAATAATTGATAATTAGCTGCTTACCTGCATGGGGCGCGCAGCACCCATGGCCAAAAGGCCGCCGTCGTCGTGAGCGGTGGCGTCGACGTCGGAGCCCATCCTCGAGCCGTGCAGGACGAGCTCATCGATCTCATCGATACGAGGGAGAGGGGAGTCGCGGAACACGCCGTCCTGGACGTCGTCGGGCATCGGCAAGGTGCGAGGAGTGGACGGGGGAGCAGACGGGCACAAAGCCGGGGAGGAGCCGTCCAGTAGGGCGGCGAGGAACGAGTTTGCAGGGGAAGGGGGAGCGGGGAAAGACATGGGGGCTGGAAGACGAACCATCACTCACCTGGATTATATATCCAGCATCCCAACCCCGGGAGCGGTCACGCACATTCCCGCACCTGCCAACTTCTTTCCCGCGAGGGTCCCAACAGGCTGCGACAGGCAGCCAGCCTGCTATTGAGCAGCGCGAGTCCGCGTTCTTGGGTTTGATGACGACGAATTGCATCGTTGCGGCCGTCATCAGGGTCTTGGAAGCTGGAGAGCGTCGCCAGCAGCCAGTAGGGGTCGACACAGTCATGCAGAGGAGCAGCAGGAAGAATTTTCAAGCAAGGTTTACGGCGCCCCGCGACGCTAGATGCAAAGGAGTGGCAGGCGGGCGAGCAGAAGCAGGAAGGCGCGTTGAGTACGGCAGCGCTAATGGAGAGATCATAGATGTTCTGTCTCTTTCAGGCGGTCTTCACCTAGAGGCGCCCTAGAGCACAGCCCTTCCCCATTTAAGGGAGAAATTTCTTCACACGGCGTACCTTTTCGTTAATCTCCGTTTCCGCACGTGGCATCCTGATTGATTAGATGCTAGCCACCATATCTTATCGCTCGGATTAGATACGCTCGCTGATCTTATCGCTCGGATTAGATACGCTCGCTGATCTTATCTTGCGCAGATTAGATGCACCTTCCTTGATTAGATAGTGACCATATCTTATCTCTTGGCACCCCGGCACCCAGCCCCGAGTTGCCCGTGATCAGGTGACACATCATAGGCAGCATGGCATACAAGGCAGCATAATACATGATTACATATGTTCGGGCACGGCAGCCGTATGTTTCGTCGGCCGCCAGTACTCGAAACGATCCGTAAGAATCCGATCGCGCCGCCGTACACAGGGATCCGGGTATTGCAGGGAGACCGGAGGCGACGGGTCGCTTCCCAACTTGTCCACAACCACCGCGTCTCGTTGCACCTCCACTACACTTCGACCGCCTTTCAAACACCTTCTCAACCACTCCAGGGGGCAATCCTCCTCTGGGGGGGGGACCATCGTCTCATGGACAAAAGGCGCCGTCACTACCACCCATTGGACGCCCGCCTCATGTCGATCGTTCTTCACCGCAAAGGCCACCCGTTTTTGGTCCACCATTTGCACCCCTTCCACCAGCCCTTCCACATAGGGATCGTAGACGTCGTAACACGTGGCCCCAAGAGGGGTGTGGAAGGTCCGATAGGCCATGGGCGAGAGCGCGACGACCCGTACGCGTTCACCTCGCTTTGGGCAGGCGACGATGGGGATGGGCGCATCATAGGCATGGGCGGGGATGAGTTGGGGGTGGTCAGGGAGGGAGAGGTGCAGCTGGTGTGTCCACCGAGCGTACACACGGGTCGCAGACATTATGATCGATTATGCCTATGAGCTTCACTGAGACGTTTTGTACAAATTTTATGCTTATGTATGCCCCATCACACCCTCCCAGAGGCCCAGGAGCCAGAGTCTGGCTGTACTGGAAGAAGCAGAGAGCATCAGTCAGACAGAATGCCCTGGAGAAATCGAAGCCTCCGGCCGGCGTTCGGGAGCAGACGGGTCATAGGCGGTCCGACTTACTTGAGGATCGGACAGGCAGCAGCCGACCAGCGAGAGCCGATTAACCACAGGAGAAGAGGACCCGGACAGCAGATTGGTAGGGAGAAGCAGCGCAGGGCGGCAGCGTAGAGGTCAGGGCCACCGGGCAGGTCGGCCACAGCGCTGTGCCGGCCAGCACACCCCGGCCCCATTTGTTCCCGAGAGCCGGCGCAATGCCGGATGACGCGGGTGACGCACGGCTTGCTCCTATGACTCACCACTCGTTCATACACCGTTCACCCACTTGCACAGTCCAGCCCAGTCATCAGAGCATCCCGCTCATCGACGAAGACTCCTCGTTAACATCATACACAACAAGTGGGATATCCCATTTATTGCGAGAAGACCAGAGCTATCCGTCAATCAAGGGGGGCCAGTCCACACACATGGTTCCGTCGGAACACGCGCCCAAGCGCATAGCAGGCCGAAGCCTCTCTTGTCTTTGATAGACACACAGAGTCTGGCATCCACCGCGAACATTCCATATAGCATTCATCTCGGTCGTAGAGAGTCCAGGGGCCAATAATAATTAAGAACAGCCCCCGGTGCGACCGTCGCAGTGGTCACCAGCCGTGGGAGTTTAAACGGTGGTGGTGGTATCCTTAACCTTGTCCTCGGTCACGCCGTGACGCTCCAGCTCCAGGCCCTGGAGATTCGCCAGATGGGGTGGTTCGTACGCTGAAGGGGGTTAAGTGGGGCGTGGGCGACGGCGACGTTGCAAGCACTCTACAGGGAAACTTAGCGGATGCTTGTCCTTCATGGTGCCATAAGGTGAGCATTGAACACCAGGAGGGTCACATACAAGATGCATAAGAGCGTGACAAAGCACACGGCAAGCTGGTTGGCTGGCCATTGGTCTGCCTAGGCGGCCTTTGTAGGCGGAGTACTGGACGTCGCCTGTCAGATTGAGATGGGGGACAAATGGACTACATCCACCGACGGTAGGGGTATAGACTGGATATTGCAGCGTATACGTACTGATCACAAATTATTTTCAATACGAGCTATCTATGCTACGGTAAAATCAGTCTGTTGTGTACTTAATGATACAGTATCGATGGTGCTCGAGCGGAAACGTCATTGCAAGAACGAGACGAGAGCGTGAGGGAATACGAGGACGGCGATAGGGCTGCAGCGGCAGAACGGGCAGTCGTACATCATAAGTTAACTATATAAGGGCCCGTGGTCTGCTGACCGGTCGTACGGGGTCATTATGCGGGACCATATCCCGCAACGCGTCCCCGGTGCGACGCGGAAGCCCGGTCGAAGACGCGATGAC
>WJSG01015717.1:0-11603 GCA_016618145.1 Sanghuangporus lonicericola | reverse complement strand
AAACATACCGATAGACGAATCTGCCCAGGATGGTGCTGGGAAGGAAACCGGCCCCGGACACGAAGTTCCATGGGTTTGCGAGAGTCACAAGGCCTTGGAGGGGACAGTCCTCGCCCTCTTCTCCTGCGTACTTTGTGAGAATATTCGCACCGAGCGAAAACCCTGAAGACAAAGCGAGGGCGTCCCCAGTCACGGAGCCGACACAGAAGCTGATACAGTGGGCGCACGCACCACATCCATAGATCCTGCACTCCGGGAAGGTGTGGCATATCCACAGTATAACGTTCCGGACGTCGTCTGATGACCCCGCCTGCGGTAGTCGGGCGCGGAACGGTGAGAGACGTTCTCGGACCGCCGAAAGGAGAAGAGCGGTGACGGCAACTCACATGGTAAAGCCGCGGGGTGACGACCGGGGAGCCATTGCATCCACGGAAGTTGAGCACTACTGCACGGAAGCCGAGGCCGCCCGATGGCCTGTCTGGCGTCACCCTCGAGAGCACCGCCCGGACGTAAGCCTCGTGAGAGCCGCCAGTGAGCCCGTGCGCGACGAAGAGCACATTCTCGCCTTCTGCGATCGGATGACTGTGCAGGGGCGGTGTGATGTCGACCGCGACGATGCCTGCCGGTGTGCAAATTGAATTAGTCGCCATTTACCGGCGGCGGGTAAGACTCCGGCATTCAAGNCCATTTACCGGCGGCGGGTAAGACTCCGGCATTCAAGATACACTGTACCTCTATCCGGCAGCTCGAGAAACTTGCTACGCGGGATTGGAAAAGAGACACTGTGTGAGCTAATCTGCGTCAGGGCTGCAGAAGAAGAGTACCCACCGCTCGTACACGATGGGGTCGACTGTACTGAAATCTGCGATAGACGAGTAGATGGTGTGAGCATCCCCGCTACGCAGCCGTTATCAGCACATGCGTGAACGAGGTAAGACGAATATAATAAGAAGGACTTTACCTCGGCAGCCACCACGGGCTGTTGAACTTGGAGCTGGGCCAGAGTGCCGGAACCTTGGTGACGACGAGGTCTGCGAGGGTGCTCTCAGGCCCACCGCCTTCTCTCCCCAGGATAGCCGAGTCTGGAGACATGTAAAGCGTGACAAATGGGCGACGTGCCCCGCTCAGATGCCCCCACACTGCGCGGATAGCAGAGAGAAGACTGAGGACGCCTGCTGTGATCAGGACGCGGACGTCGTCGCGGAAAGCTGCGAAAGTCACGGTGACAACCGAGTGTGAGACCTCGGGCGATGACGACGCGACAGATGAACTTACTCATGACTTGACAGCAGACCGCAGAGACCAAGCTGCAGCGTGCTGGATGGCAAGAGATTGAAGCTGTCGCTAGGAAGCCCTCGCGAACTTATGGTCTTCGCTGGCACGCGTGAGAAGATGAATACCTGTGGGCGTAGCGCGATTGCCCCTCTCGTCGTGCAGGGCGAGCTTGCAGTTACGGAAGGCTCTGAGGCTTACTGGGAATGCTACCGCACATTGCGGCTGGGTGCAATGCGAGGGCCAGTTGAGTGGTTGAGAGCAAGCCCGAGATGAGCGCCATCAGCCTCGCCATCAATCCGAAATTGTGGACTTACGTATGCGGGCTTATGCATTGACCTCGCGGAGACCGTTCGATTGGCAACGTTCAGCTCCTTGATGTCTAGCAAGACTTCGACGTGGAGCGGAACATACTAATTTCGCATGTAAGACACAGCCTGAGGGCGAGGAAACCTCGAAGACATACACCGCCCATGTCACCTATACTTTTCGCGTCGATCTCTCATCTGTGTATCCTGTCTCAGAACGAACGAACAACCTCACTGTCCGTACAAATCAAAAGGATCCGAAACAGAGCCCCAAACAAAGACACTGTCGAGCCGCAACAATATTGATGAAGGTCACTCATGACAAGCATGTATTCAAATACACGTTTTGCACCCGCCGACACCAAGTCACCACCTGCAAGACCGTTGTTATATCTGCCCAGGATCCCCTAATCAACACGCCATGAGGCTCAGGGCGTCGCAGTGGCACCCGTGTACGCGTGGATAGTCTCGTCCGCGCATCCCGCCGGGGTCTGGTAGTCGTAATTCCCAAGGTTGATATAGACGTCCTTGTTTCCAGCCGCATCCGGGCAGATCAACCACGCCTGAAATCCCGCCGCAAGTCAGTGCCCACTCCATCTATCACCGACACTCAAAAGCAGGCAGACTCACGTTAAGCTGCGGCCGCTGGATCGTCGGGATCGACCACTCGACGGTGTCCCCGGACCACTGGAACGTGCCCGCGTTGGCGCCGCTCGCCGGGCTCGCCGACCACGACATCTTGAGCTTCATGACGGTCGAGTTCGCACGCGGCTCGACGGTGGCGTACAGCTTCGAGCCGTCGGGCACGAGCTGGACGAGCTGCCCGGCCGTGATCTGGAACTGCGCGGCGGTGTTGGGCTCGCCGAGGACGGCGTCGGACGCGGTGCCCGCCACCTCGGAGCGGAGGTACTTGTGGAAGTTCGGGTCCTCCTGCAGGGCGGTAGTAAGAAACGAGGAGAGGATGAGCGGTGAGAAGAGGTGCGTACCACTGCGCGGATGAAGGAGTTGCCAGGGGTGAGGGTCGACGTGCCGCTGGGCGAGCTGCTCGTGCTCGTAGGAGAGCCTCCACCGGGAGAGGTGGTGGGGCTTCCGGGCTGGCTTGACGCAGCTCCAGGAAGACACTGCGAGTAGTATGGGTTGGAGACCGTGCAGGACCAGCCATCAGGGCACGTAGTAGCCCCGCTCCAGCCTTGGCCGCCACACTGCACAAAAAGTATGAGCATGAGAGCAGTATTACTGACTAACACAAGGGTACCGCTCACCTGGCCGTACTGAGGCGCTGTCTGGGCTGCTGCACCGGCGACGAAGAACAGAGCACCGATGATGGAGAGCGCCGTCGAGGAAACCATAGTGATGTCGCTGATTTGGAGACGAGTCGCTGTCGGCGCATCGCGTCCCGTCCTACTTGTATCTCGTCGGTGGAAGCACTCTAGCAATAGTCGGACAGGTCACCCCGAGCATAAGGCTGTTCTTCGGGCTCGAATGCGGGGCGTGACACGATCCCGAAGCTATCATCCACGTCACTGCCCAGCGGCGGGCAATTGTCGGGGTAGTTTCCCGTGGCACAGAAGAGCGCACAGGGAGAACATCAGAGAGTCGGCGGTAACTTTGTCTGGTGAGCATGGTCTTGGAGGCATGCAGCGAACGTTCCTCCGAAAATTGAGCTCGGGAAGGCAGAAAAGTTCGATCTCGGCGGTGCCTCTGGAAGAATACAAGTAGTGCGGTGCCCGTGACCCTGCAACAATGTCGAGTTTCGGAATATCAGCCCCGTAGAGTAAGTGAGATATCAGACCGTGATGACATGGAGAACAGATAATACTCAGAGGTTGTAGTGGAGGAATACGAACATGTTCGGCGTCATGACCGTACGACGTCCGCGGCATCTCCCGACGGCGCTTCGTTGGCTATGTTGACAGTCATTGTACCATCTGACGGCAGTCTGCGGAGTGAACGGTACGGTATGGAATGGTATGGATGCGAATTCATTAGTGATTACGGGTCTATGGGGGAGCATGTGTGCGACGAGATATCTCGCTTCATGCTAGTGCAACTATCCACATTACAAGTCAAGCCAATTCCTTCTCCAAGTTCCTCTGCCCGGGTACACCGCGCTCAACGCTCAGTTCTGGTTCTCGATGGGGTTCCTGGACGCCTCCAGGTCCGTGAGGACCATCTCCTTCACGAGCTCGTCGAAGTTGACCTTGCGCTTCCACCCGAGAACCCTCTCTGCCTTCGCGGGGTTGCCGTGGAGCAGCCTGCGAGTGATCAGAATGAGCAACGTGTACGTCTGGTTATAAGCAGTGAGTGGAGATGCGACGTACTCGACTTCAGCGGGACGGAAGTACTGCTCATCGACCCTGACGAGCACCCGTCCGGACGCCACGTCGTAGCCCTCCTCCTTGACACCAGAATCCCTCCACCTGCGCCGATCGTCAGTATTGCGGTGGCGGTGATCGCTATAGGGAAGCCGACTCACTTGATCTCGTACCCGAGGTGCTTGAACGCCTTCTCGACGTACTCGCGTACAGGGTGGGTCTCGCCAGTGGCAAGGACAAAGTCATCGGGCTTCTCCTGCTGGAGCATCAGCCACATGCCCTCAACATAGTCCCTCGCTAAGCGCACAGCATCAGCATTGGACGTTACGATGGTTCACTCGCATGAGAAGCGCACGCACCGTGTCCCCAGTCACGCTTGGCGTCAAGGTTGCCCAGGTACAGGCACTTCTGCTTGCCCAGGTGGATGTCCGCCGCCGCACGGGAGATCTTCCGCGTCACGAACGTCCGGCCGCGGCGCGGGCTCTCGTGGTTGAACAGGATGCCGTTGCACGCATACATGCCGTACGCCTCGCGGTAGTTGACCGTGATCCAGTACCCGTACATCTTCGCGACGCCGTACGGCGAGCGCGGGTAGAACGGCGTCGTCTCCGACTGTGGCGTCTCGACGACCTTGCCGTACAGCTCAGACGTCGACGCCTGGTAGAAGCGCACGACCTTCTCGAACCCGCACGTGCGGATCGCGTCGAGCAGGCGCAGGGTGCCGAGGCCGTCGACGTCGCCAGTGTACTCCGCCATCTCGAACGAAACCTTGACGTGCGACTGCGCGCCGAGGTTGTACACCTCGGTGGGGCGCACGGAGGAGATGATGTAGACGAGGTTCGTCGAGTCAGTCAGGTCGCCGTAGTGCAGCTTGAACTTCGTTTCGCCTAGGAGGGTGGCGTTGAGCTGGAGTTGACAGCAGGAGAACGTGCGGATGACTTACGTTCGTGCAGATCGACGTAGAGATCGTTCAGACGGGAAGTGTTGAAGCTCGAGGAACGACGGATGATACCGTGCACATCGTAGCCCTTCGAAAGAAGGAGCTCTGCCCTGTATAGAGATCAGCAAATCGTCCGACAAGGATCTGAGATGCATATTCTTTCGTGCGACCGCAGACTACCAGCGGAGAAGCACCGCTCCCAGACAGGTAAACGAAACTCCCAGCACTCGTTCACGCTAGAGATGCAGGCAACACATATGGTCGGGGACACATGTACTGTGTCCTGCATCATTGTGGCTTCCTCCGTACTGCCATAGGAAATCAACCAACGCCATGCTTGCACGATGTCTCAACATCACGCGAGCGCACGGACCCGACACTACATCCGCCGCACGAAACAGAGCCCGGAAAGAACAGTACTCACAGATACGATCCATCCTGGCCAGTGATACCTGCCCAAATCTCAGTTGCCTCCCCGACCACGTTCCCAATGGGAGTACGCACCAGAGATCAGCGCGACCTTGCGCGAACGGTACTCCGTCATCTGCTCCGGCGTGAGCTTCGTGTTGAACGGCGCAGGAACATCGGCAATGTCGGCGGGGGGCATCGTA
Source organism: Sanghuangporus lonicericola (assembly GCA_016618145.1). Lineage (NCBI taxonomy): Eukaryota > Fungi > Basidiomycota > Agaricomycetes > Hymenochaetales > Hymenochaetaceae > Sanghuangporus > Sanghuangporus lonicericola. Next base: position 6,157 of record WJSG01015717.1, on the reverse strand, counting down.
TCTGTGTCTGGTGTTGCGGTATCGGTCGAGGGTGATGGAAGGAAAGGAGGAGATGGTGGAGGAGGAGTGCGGGGGGAGGGCTGCTGATCCTATATGAGTGCGTTCTCCGCATTTTATTCGACTTATCCACAGGCGTCTATGCGCTAATAGCATCGCGATTATGGGCGTCTGCGTGGCGCGCCCCGCGCCCCCTTCCCTCCACGACATGTCCCGCCCCTTCCTCCCGGTACAGGGCGGCGCAACGTTTATTCGTGATGGAGAATGTACAGAAGACACCCTAGATTGTGCATGCTGGATGCGCGAAGACGATGAACAGACAGTCGCGCTCGGGAACTGTAGCGCGCTGTTGCAGGATCAGACCTCGCGCGCGCCGCGTTGCAGTGAAGAGGAGGCGCGAGACCAAACTACTCAAGCCCCTCCGCATAAGCACACAATTTGGTAGCAGATCGTGAAGTGGACACAGAGGGGCGCGCCTCAAGGGGCGCGACGGCCAGCGCAAGCGCGAATGTGCAGGCCTCTGGCACAAGAGCCATGGAGTACCAGACTCCAGTGTAGTAGGGTGCGTTGTGCAGCGACGCGCGGACGTCGTCTCCATGTTCGCTACTGCGAGCGTAACCTGTATGTGAGAACGTCATACTATGTAGCCAGCCGAGGAGAATGATCGAGTTCACCTCCTCCATCTTCCCTATTATCATTGCAGAAGCTGGTCGGCGAAGCGGTGAGCGTAGTAAATAAATATCTGGGTCTCGCCCGACACGATGTACTAACCCACGCAGATACTTGCAAAGGCGCAACGTGGTGCAAATTGCGCAACAGATGTCGCTGTGTTGGGTCGTTTGCCCTCAGAATTGGTGACGAGCTAGCCCACGCCTGTATCTACCCAGATGTCGAATCTGGAGGCAGACGAATGACTAGTGGGGAAATGGGCGACGGTGCAAATTTTTGCAAGTATCTGCGTGGGTTAGTATGTTGTACTCACAAGTTTGCTGGTCCCTGACCCCCTTGGCACTGAAGGCGAGAACCGCGAATCAGTCGCCTCCCTTACCTCTGGAGGTGATGAATGATCCCACAACGCACACTCCTGTTAACACAGGAACTTGACTGTGATGACATCGAGGACGTTCCCCGCTGTGATCACGGAGAACAGAGCACTAGAGGCAGGCGAGCTTTGCAGCCGGCCATGTTGGCAATGGAAGGACTTGCGGCGAACACGAACCTCTCTCACATTTGGAAGACGCCTTGGAAGCAGGGATATCCGATGACATTCAGCATTATACATCCATGAACTCTACAAGGATTGGAACTTCTACAGCGTACGTCTACTGCGGCTTGCCCGTCCGCGCCTTCTCGTAGTTCTGCAAGAACCACTCCACGCTCTCCTGCAGCGCTGCAAACATCACTCTTAGCATCTGCCTTATCACCCCGCACAAAACACGCGGAAGCACTCACCCTGGTCGAACGGCGTGAATTTGAACCCAGTATCCTTGATGAGGCCGAGGAGCTTCTTGTTCGACGCGGGCTTGCGGAACTGGCCGTCCGCCTTGCTCGTGTCGAACTTGTACTCGCCCTTGAAGTCCAAGGCCTTCACGACCGCGTCTGCAACCTCCTTGATCGACACCTCCTCGTCCTCGCCCACGGAGAGGATCAGCGGCTCAACGTCATCGTAGTTGCGTAGCTGCCAGATGAAGAGCTTCGCGAGGTCGCGCGAGTAGATGAACTGCCGCAACGGCTTGCCCGAGCCCCACACGACGAACGGCGTGTTGTTCTCTGCGGCGCACAAACGACAAGGGGCGGTGAGCACGGATGAACCACATGAGTAGGGGACGAAAGGCGGCTTACTCTTCGCGAGGTAGCATCTGTGGACCAGGGCGGGGAGAACGTGCGCGCTCTCGAGATCGCTATAGTGCCGCGGCGGCGACGTGAGCTATGCGATCGGGGGGCGTAAAACGGGGATTCGCTCACTAGTTGTCATGTGGCCCAAATACGTTCGTCGGGATCGCGGATGTGAAGTTGTCGCCGTACTGGTCCTTGTACGCCCTATACGTCCGCCACAGCGCGACGCCGGACGCCCGATCAACCCACGCACGACATTGCAGGGAATAGGGAAGGCCAAGGCACGCACCTGTTCTGGATGTCTACGAGCCGCTTTGCGTGCGCGTAGCCGAAGTTGGACTCGTGCGGGAGGCCGAGGTGGATCTTCGTCTCGTCGAGAGGGTACTCGACCTTGTCGGGGTATACACACGTCGAGAGGCAGGAGATGACCTTTTTGCACTTGAACTCGTGCGCGTTGTGGAGGACGTTGTCGTTGATGAGCATGTTGTCCCGGAGGAAGTCCAACTAGACGTGCTGGTGAGCGGACGCGTACGGGAGTATGTGACGGCGCGTGCGTACCTTGCGCTTCATGTTGATGAAGAGACCGCCAACTATGCGAGCATGGGTCCAGTTCATATAGAGGGATGAACAGAGAGTGTCGCGGCTAACATACCGAGGGCCCCAAGATGGATGACATGCGTAGGCTTGTACTTCTCAAACAGCTTCTTGGTCTGCTCCGCGTTCCTGCATGTCCGCACATCTAATAAGATCGCGCACAGTCGCGTTTCGCTGATTCTGATGCTCACCTCAGGTCCGCTTCTGAGGACCCGACGAAGAACCACTCTTCGCCATCCTGCTTTCCGAAGGGCGAGTTCGCGGGCTCGGTATCGATAACGTACTTGATGCCCTGTCCGACGAGTCCAGTGCCTCCGGTAACGAGAACTCTGACAGACATCGTTGGGAAGCGTGAAAGGGTATGGAGGGAGAGAGTAAATGAAAGACGAAAGGTAGGAGGAGGTCAGAGTTCTCGATCCGGAAATCTACTTATGTATGACGGTTATGGGCGCCTGCGTAGTCATCGAGCCTCCTCCTCCTCCTGCCCTCCACGCATTCTTCTTCCTACCTCCTCACATATATCTGCTCTTACCCGAGACATGTCTCACGAAGACGTGTAACACACTCTGTGCGGGGGCGTGGTCACCGGGCGCGCCTCTGAATACTACTAGCCGGCAAGACTGAACTGACTCAAGACTGCAACGCGCTAGCATCGGGTCTGCGGGTGCGTTGCCTGTTCTGTAATGGAAGTGTCGGTGAGCAACTGTTGTCATCATTTTCTTCGTGTTGGTTTTGGCTCGCATGCAGAAGTGCGGCAAGTTCTTGTCGTCGCCGCCGCCGCCGACAGTCGTAACGCGGTCTGCTGTACGTTTCGCCTCGGTGGCGTCGCGTTGCTGCTGGACATTTGTTACCTATGGATTGAGGCGGGATTGTCGGTGAGCGAACGCGGTTACCGCGAAGTTTGACTTGCTGCACCAGTCCATTCCGCGCCCTCCGGACCTACTCATGTATCTCTGAATGTCTCACTGCTGATGTGAGATCCTGCTATCTATGGATCGGTTTACCGGTCTCCTCAGTTGAGGGGCGCTGTCTCCTTACTTGCTGACCTGGCTACGCGTCGCCGTGCTTGAAAAATTCGCCCCGCTACTACCTGCGCGCCTTTATCTTGTTTCTTGTGTCTATAGTTCGTGGGTCCTTGCTAGACACAGGGCATGCGCCGTCTTTGTTTTCACCGGTCGGACGAAGAAATCTCCTGTCCAGCACTTATACAGCATAGACTGACCTAACTTTGCATCGCTCAGCGGATCTCCTGGCAAGCAACCGCGTATGTAGAGACGGTGATGTCCGCCACAATCCAATCTTCCTCTCATACTCCTCGAAGTGGCGTCATCTTCATGGCCTGGCCTCCCGTACTCATCGATCCAGGCGCGACAGCCGGCGAGCAACTGTGGTTATTGTTTCGCTGACCTTGCGCGCGAGTCCACTCGGCAACGCCATTCGGGCTTGCAGTGTATCCCTTTTGTCATCGGCTCTACTGTTCTATCTTGGGTTTGGGTTTAGAGACTGGTCTCCTCGGTCGAGGTCGCCGCACGTCTCAGCACTCAAAATTCGCCTGCATGATATGCGAGTTCTTCAAGCACGCGTGCCAGTACTCCCACCTCCGCCCACTCCGCACCTTCTTGATGCACCTTCCTACCCTATCATACCTTGCTGGCGTCCTCGCCGCCGTCCGACTCGTTGGTGCCTCCCGCTGCAGGGCACCGAAGCCGAAGCCGCCCGGTGTCCCCAAGCTTGTGGTCGCACATCATATCGTGGGACTTACAGCCAGCTATACGATCGACGAGTGGGTGACGGATATGTCACTAGCTCAGTCCAGTGGGATCGATGGGTTCGCTCTCAACATCGGAATGGACGACTACACGTCTCAGCAGGTCGAGAACGCATTTCAGGCGGCGGGACAGCTCCATTTTGCCTTCAAACTCTTCCTTTCCTTCGACATGACCTCCTACCATTGCGCGTCCGCCACAGACGCCGATACAATCCGTAACCTGACTCTCCAATACGCGAGCCATCCCAGCCAGCTTCAGGTTGATGGAAAGGCGTTCGTGTCCTCTTTTTCTGGCGAGACCTGCACCTTCGGGCAAGGTGATGTTCCCGGAGGATGGCGGACCGAGTTCACCCAGCATCCCGATGTCGCAGGGAAGATCCACTTCGTCCCCTCGTTCTTCATCGACCCCGCCACCTTCGGCCAGTACGCTGGCGTTCTGGACGGCGACTTCAACTGGAACTCGGCGTGGCCGATCACGCTCACGGCGAACGCTGCGCCTAACCTGCTACCCGGCGTGAACCTGAACCAGCTCGATGTCACTGCGGACGCTGCTCTACAGAAAGTCATAGGGTCCTTCGATCCCGACACTCCGCACATCTCCAACCTCGTCGTCGCCAGCGCGCAGAGCAACCGCACGTACATGGCGTCCGTCTCCCCGTGGTTCTTCACCCACTTCCCGCCGAACACCTACAACAAGAACTTCGTGTACGATTGCGACGAGCATCTCTGGGTATCGCGCTGGGAGACGCTGATCGCGAACCGCGACCTCGTCGACATCGTCGAGATCCTCACCTGGAACGACTTCGGAGAGTCGCACTACCTCGGGCCGCGCCACGACTCTCAGTCGCTGCCCCCGGGTTCCGAGGCGTGGGTCGACGGGTTCAACCATACTGGCTGGCTCAGCCTCACGAGCTACTTCGCCGCCCAGTTCAAGACGGGGCAGGCGCCTCCAATCGAGAAGGACCAGCTCGTGATGTGGGCGCGCCCGCATCCAAAGAGCGCGACGCCCGCGGACCCGGTCGGGCCTCCGCGCGACTTTCAGCTCTTGCAGGACAAGCTGTGGGCAGTGGTACTCGCGACGGCGGCGGGGCAGCTCACGCTGTCGAGCTCAGACACGACCTCGCAGACGTTCGACGTCCAGGCGGGCGTGAACAAGCTGTCGCTGCCGCTTACCGCTGGCGGGTACATGCGGGGCGTGCTTACGCGCGGCGGGCAGACTGTGATTGACCTCAAGCCGGATGGGTTCGTGTTCAACGCGAACCCGTCCGCGTACAACTTCAATGCGTTCGTTGCTAACGCGACTGCTGCTTGAAGGATACGCTGATTCTGCGGATACCCCCTGTCGCTGGCGATGTGCATAGATGATACCAACCATGTAACGATAAACTCTCTGGTTCCTGGCGATGTCATTACCCTTTACCCTTAAGCCACCCTTCCTGCACCTCGCCAGCGGGAGACGGGAAGGTCAAGACCATCGGACGTCAGCAGTAGGAGCACATCGACCACCTGGGCACTCTCGACACTGCGACGACAGTTAATCGCCAGGACTTTTCCACTTTCCGCCCTCCAGGAAACGCTGTGGCGCACAACAAGTCAGTAGCGGGGCAACGTACCTCTCCCGGCATTGGTTCCCTCGTTACTCGTCAACAAGAACAGGATGCACCGACGACCTCGGAATGTTCGGGGTGTTCTGGTGTTTTGTGGGGGTGAGGTTATTGTGGCGGCTACCATGATCTAGATGCACGCCTTACGTTGCAACTGCGATAACGCCGCTTCATTGGACACGGAACCGGTGAGAAGTCGTACTTTGACAGATGTCTGTGTTAACGTTTTGACGTCTTTCTTCCGTAACAAAGACGTCCTGGAAGGAGGGTTAGTTCGACAGGGTACACAGACGTTCTTCTCCCTATCGAAGTTCCAGAGTCTTAACATCCGACAAGTCAGCAACGCTCGCTAATGAGC
>WJSG01015705.1:0-11403 GCA_016618145.1 Sanghuangporus lonicericola | reverse complement strand
AAACATACCGATAGACGAATCTGCCCAGGATGGTGCTGGGAAGGAAACCGGCCCCGGACACGAAGTTCCATGGGTTTGCGAGAGTCACAAGGCCTTGCAGGGGACAGTCTTCGCCCTCTTCCCCCGCGTACTTTGTGAGAATGTTCGCACCGAGCGAAAACCCTGAAGACAAAGCGAGGGCGTCCCCAGTCACGGAGCCGACACAGAAGCTGATACAGTGGGCGCACTCACCGCAGCCATAGATCCTGCACTCCGGGAAGGTGTGGCATATCCACAGTATAACGTTCCGGACGTCGTCTGATGATCCCGCCTGCGGTAGTCGGGCGCGGAACGGTGAGAGACGTTCTCGGACCGCCGACAGGAGAAGAGAGGTGACGGCAACTCACATGGTAAAGCCGCGGGGTCACGACCGGGGAGCCATTGCATCCACGGAAGTTGAGCACCACTGCACGGAAGCCGAGGCCGCCCGACGGCCTGTCTGGCGTCACCCTCGAGAGCACCGCCCGGACGTAAGCCTCGTGAGAGCCGCCAGTGAGCCCGTGCGCGACGAAGAGCACATTTTCGCCTTGTGCGATCGGATGACTGTGCAGGGGCGGTGTGATGTCGACCGCGACGATGCCTACCGGTGTTCGAATTGGATTAGTTGCCNGCCTACCGGTGTTCGAATTGGATTAGTTGCCATTTACCGCCGGCGGGTACGACTCCGGCATTCAAAATACACTGTACCTCTATCCGGCAGCTCGAGAAACTTGCTACGCGGGATTGGAAAAGAGACACGGTGTGAGCTAATCTGCGTCAGGGCTGCAGAAGAAGAGTACCCACCGCTCGTACATGATGGGGTCGACTGTACTGAAATCTGCGATAGACGAGTAGATGGTGTGAGCATCCCCGCTACGCAGCCGTTATCAGCACATGCGTGAACAAGGTAAGACAAATATAACAAGAAGGACTTTACCTCGGCAGCCACCACGGGCTGTTGAACTTGGAGCTGGGCCAGAGTGCCGGGACCTTGGTGACGACGAGGTCTGCGAGGGTGCTCTCAGGCCCACCGCCTTCTCTCCCCAGGATAGCCGAGTCTGGGGACATGTAAAGCGTGACAAACGGGCGACGTGCCCCGCTCAGATGCCCCCACACTGCGCGGATAGCAGAGAGAAGACTCAGGACGCCTGCTGTGATCAGGACGCGGACGTCGTCGCGGAAAGCTGCGAAAGTTGCGGTGACAACCGAGTGTGAGACCTCGGGCGATGACGACGCGACAGATGAACTTACTCATGACTCAACAGCAGACCGCAGAGACCAAGCTGCAGCGTGCTGGATGGCAAGAGATTGGAGCTGTCGCCAGGAAGCCCTCGCGAACTTATGGCCTTCGCTGGCACGCGTGAGAAGATGAGTGCCTGTGGGCGTAGCGCGATTGCCCCTCTCGTCGTGCAGGGCGGGCTTGCAGTTACGGAAGGCTCTGAGGCTTATTGGGAATGCTACCGCACATTGCGGCTGGGTGCAATGCGAGGGCCAGTTGAGTGGTTGAGAGCAAGCCCGAGATGAGCGCCATCAGCCTCGCCATCAATCCGCAATTGTAGACTTACGTATGCGGGCTTATGCATTGACCTCGCGGAGACCGTTCGATTGGCAACGTTCAGCTCCTTGATGTCTAGCAAGACTTCGACGTGGAGCAGAACATACTAATTTCGCATGTAACGCACAGCCTGAGGGCGAGGAAACCTCGAAGACATACACCGCCCATGTCACCTATACTTTTCGCGTCGATCTCCCATCTATCCTGTCTCAGAACGAACGAACAACCTCACTGTCCGTACGAATAACAGGGATCCAAAACAGAGCCTCAAACAACGACACTGTCGAGCCGCGACAATATTGATGAAGGTCACTCATGACAAGCATGTATTCAAATACACGTTTTGCACCCGCCGACATCAACTCACCACCTGCAAGACCGTTGCTATATCTGCCCAGGATCCCCTAATCAACACGTCATGAGGCTCAGGGCGTCGCAGTGGCACCCGTGTACGCGTGGATAGTCTCGTCCGCACATCCCGCCGGGGTCTGGTAGTCGTAATTCCCAAGGTTGATATAGACGTCCTTGTTCCCAGCCGCATCCGGGCAGATCAACCACGCCTGCAATCCCCCACCAAGTCAGTATCCACTCCATCTATCACAAACACTCAAAAGCAGGCAGACTCACGTTGAGCTGCGGCCGCTGGATCGTCGGGATCGACCACTCGACGGTGTCCCCGGACCACTGGAACGTGCCCGCGTTGGCGCCGCTCGCCGGGCTCGCCGACCACGACATCTTGAGCTTCATGACGGTCGAGTTCGCACGCGGCTCGACGGTGGCGTACAGCTTCGAGCCGTCGGGCACGAGCTGGACGAGCTGCCCGGCCGTGATCTGGAACTGCGCGGCGGTGTTGGGCTCGCCGAGGACGGCGTCGGACGCGGTGCCCGCCACCTCGGAGCGGAGGTACTTGTGGAAGTTCGGGTCCTCCTACATGCAGGGCGTCTGTAAGCGAAGAAGAAGAGGGGTTTTGGAGATACATGGATGCGTACCACTGCGCGGATAAAGGAGTTGCCGGGAGTGAGGGTCGAGGTGCCGCTGGGCGAGCTGCTCGTGGTCGTCGGAGAGCCTCCGCCGGGAGAGGTGGTGGGGCTTCCGGGTTGGCTTGAGGCAGCTCCAGGGAGACACTGCGAGTAGTATTGGTTGGAGACGGTGCAGGACCAGCCATCAGGGCACGTAGTAGCCCCGCTCCAGCCTTGGCCGCCACACTGCAAAAAAGTATGAGCATGAGAGCAGTAATACTTACTGTCACAAGGGTACCGCTCACCTGGCCGTACTGAGGCGCTGTCTGGGCTGCTGCACCGGCGACGAAGAACAGAGCACCGATGATGGAAAGCGCCGTCGAGGAAACCATAGTGATGTCGCTGATTTGGAGATGAGTCGCTGTCGGCGCATCGCGTCCCGTCCTACTTGTATCTCGTCGGTGGAAGCACTCTAGCAATAGTCGGACAGGTCACCCCGAGCATAAGGCTGTTCTTCGGGCTCGAATGCGGGGCGTGACACGATCCCGAAGCTATCATCCACGTCACTGCCCAGCGGCGGGCAATTGTCGGGGTAGTTTCCCGTGGCACAGAAGAGCGCACAGGGATAACATCAGAGGGTCGGCGGTAACTTTGTCTGGTGAGCATGGTCTTGGAGGCATGCAGCGAACGTTCCTCCGAAAATTGAGCTCGGGAAGGCAGAAAAGTTCGAACTCGGCGGTGCCTCTGGAAGAATACAAGTAGTGCGGTGCCCGTGACCCTGCAACAATGTCGAGTTTCGGAATATCAGCCCCGTAGAGTAAGTGAGATATCAGACCGTGATGACATGGAGAACAGATAATACTTAGAGGTTGTAATGGAGGAATACGAACATGTTCGGCGTCATGACCGTACGACGTCCGCGGCATCTCCCGACGGCGCTTCGTTGGCTATGTTAACAGTTATTGTACCATCTGACGGCAGTCTGCGGAGTGAACGGTACGGTATGGAATGGTATGGATGCGAGTTCATTAGTGATTACGGGTCTATGGGGGAGCATGTGTGCGACGAGGGATCTCGCCTCATGCTAGTGCAACTATCCACATTACAAGTCAAGCCAATTCCTTCCTTCAAGTTCCTCTGCCCGGGTACACCGTGCTCAGCGCTCAGTTCTGGTTCTCAATGGGGTTCCTGGACGCCTCCAGGTCCGTGAGGACCATCTCCTTCACGAGCTCGTCGAAGTTGACCTTGCGCTTCCACCCGAGAACCCTCTCTGCCTTCGCGGGGTTGCCGTGGAGCAGCCTGCGAGTGATCAGAATGAGCAACGTGTTCTTCTGGTTATACGTAGTGAGCGGAGATGCGACGTACTCGACTTCAGCGGGACGGAAGTACTGCTCATCGACCCTGACGAGCACCCGTCCGGACGCCACGTCGTAGCCCTCCTCCTTGACACCAGACTCCCTCCACCTGCGCCGATCGTGAGTATTGCGGTGGCGGTGATCGCCATACAGAAGCGGACTCACTTGATCTCGTACCCGAGGTGCTTGAACGCCTTCTCGACGTACTCGCGCACAGGGTGGGTCTCGCCAGTGGCAAGGACAAAGTCATCGGGCTTCTCCTGCTGGAGCATCAGCCACATGCCCTCAACGTAGTCCCTCGCTAAGCGCACAGCATCAGCATTAGACGTTCCAATGTTGCACTCGCATAAGAAGAGCACGCACCGTGTCCCCAGTCACGCTTGGCGTCGAGGTTGCCCAGGTACAGGCACTTCTGCTTGCCCAGGTGGATGTCCGCCGCCGCACGGGAGATCTTCCGCGTCACGAACGTCCGGCCGCGGCGCGGGCTCTCGTGGTTGAACAGGATGCCGTTGCACGCATACATGCCGTACGCCTCGCGGTAGTTGACTGTGATCCAGTAGCCGTACATCTTCGCGACGCCGTACGGCGAGCGCGGGTAGAACGGCGTCGTCTCCGACTGTGGCGTCTCGACGACCTTGCCGTACAGCTCGGACGTCGACGCCTGGTAGAAGCGCACGACCTTCTCGAACCCGCACGTGCGGATCGCGTCGAGCAGGCGCAGGGTGCCGAGGCCGTCGACGTCGCCGGTGTACTCCGCCATCTCGAACGAAACCTTGACGTGCGACTGCGCGCCGAGGTTGTACACCTCGGTGGGGCGCACGGAGGAGATGATGTAGACGAGGTTCGTCGAGTCAGTCAGGTCACCGTAGTGCAGCTTGAACTTCGTTTCACCTAGGAGGGTGGCGTTGAGCTGGAATTGACAGCAGGAGAACGTACGGATGACTTACGTTCGTGCAGATCGACGTAGAGATCATTCAGACGGGAAGTGTTGAAGCTCGAGGAACGACGGATGATACCGTGCACATCGTAGCCCTTCGAAAGAAGGAGCTCTGCCCTGTATAGAGATCAGCATATCGTCCGACAAGGATCTGAGATGCATATTCTTTTGTGCGACCGCAGACTACCAGCGGAGCAGCAGCGCTCCCAGACAGGTAAACGAAACTCCCAGCACTCGTTCACGCTAGAGATGCAGGCAACACATATGGTCGGGGACACATGTACTTTATCCTGCAGCATTGTGGCTTCCTCCGTACTATCATAGGAGACCGACCAACGCCATGCTTGCACGACGTCTCAACATCACGCGAGCGCACGGACCCGACACTCCGAATCCGCCGCACGAAACAGAGCCCAGAAAGAACAGTACTCACAGATACGATCCATCCTGGCCAGTGATACCTGCCCAAATCTCAGTCGCCTCCTCGACCACACGTTCTGAGGGAGCACGCACCAGAGATCAGCGCGACCTTGCGCGAACGGTACTCCGTCATCTGCTCCGGCGTGAGCTTCGTGTTGAACGGCGCAGGAACATCGGCAATGTCGGCGGGAGGCATCGTATCTGTGTCTGGTGTTGCGGTATCGGTCGAGGATGATGGAAGGAAAGGAGGAGATGGTGGAGGAGGAGTGCGGGGGGAGGGCTGCTGATCCTATATGAGTGCGTTCTCCGCATTTTATTCGACTTATCCACAAGCGTCTATGCGCTAATAGCATCGCGATTATGGGCGTCTGCGTGGCGCGCCGCGCGCCCCTTCCCTCCGCGACATGTCCCGCCCCTTCCTCCCGGTCCAGGGCGGCGCAACGTTTATTCGTGATGGAGAATGTACGGAAGACACCCTAGATTCTGCATGCTGGATGCGCGAGGGCGATGAAGAGGTAGTCGTGCTCGGGAAAGTACTGCAGCGCGCTGTTGCAGGATCAGGCCTCGCGCGCGCCGCGTTGCAGTGAAGAGGAGGCGCGAAGATCAACCTACTCAAGAACCTCCGCATAAGCATACAATTTGGTAGCAGATCGTGAAGTGGACACAGAGGGGCGCGCCTCAAGGGGCGCGACGGCCAGCGCAAGCGCGAATGTGCAGGCCTCTGGCACAAGAGCCATGGAGTATCAGACTCCGAGTGTAGTAGGGTGCGCTGTGAAGCGACGCGCGGACGTCGTCTCCATGTTCGCTACTGCAAATTCGAACGTAACCTGGATGTGATAACGTCGTACTATGTAGCCAGCCGAGGAGAATGATCGAGTTCACCTCCTCCATCTCCCCTATTATCGCTGCAGAAGCTGGTCCGCGAAGCGGGGAGCGTAGTAAGTATCTGGGTCTCGCCCGGCACGAGTATACTGTACTCACAAGTTTGCTGGTCCCTGACTTCGCACTGAAGGCGAGGACCGCGAATCAGTCGCCTCCCTTACCTCTGGAGGTGATGAATGATCGCACAACGCACACTCCTGTTAACACAGGAACTTGACTGTGATGGCATCGAGGACGTTCCCCGCTGTAATCACGGAGAACAGAGCACTAGAGGCAGGCAAGCTTTGCAGCCGGCCATGTTGGCAATGGAAATACTTGCGGCGAACACGAACCTCTATCACATTTGGAAGACGCCTTGGAAGCAGGGATATCCGATGACATTCAGCACTATACATCCATGAACTCTACAAGGATTGGAACTTCTACAGCGTACGTCTACTGCGGCTTGCCCGTCCTCGCCTTCTCGTAGTTCTGCAAGAACCACTCCACGCTCTCCTGCAGCGCTGCAAACATCACTCTTAGCATCTGCCTTATCACCCCGCACAAACACGCGGTAGCACTCACCCTGATCGAACGGCGTGAACTTGAACCCAGTATCCTTGATGAGGCCGAGGAGCTTCTTGTTCGACGCGGGCTTGCGGAACTGGCCGTCCGCCTTACTCGTGTCGAACTTGTAGTCGCCCTTGAAGTCCAAGGCCTTCACGACCGCGTCTGCAACCTCCTTGATCGACACCTCCTCGTCCTCGCCCACAGAGAGGATCAGCGGCTCGACGTCATCGTAGTTGCGCAGCTGCCAGATGAAGAGCTTCGCGAGGTCGCGCGAGTAGATGAACTGCCGCAGCGGCTTGCCCGAGCCCCACACAACGAACGGCGTGTTGTTCTCTGCGGCGCACAAACGACAAGGGGCGGTGAGCACGGATAAACCATATGAGTAGGGGACGAAAGGCGGCTTACTCTTCGCGAGGTAGCATCTGTGGACCAGGGCAGGAAGAACGTGCGCGCTCTCGAGATCGCTATAGTGCCGCGGCGGCGACGTGAGCTATGCGATCGGGGGGCGTAAACCGGGGATTCGCTCACTAGTTGTCATGTGGGCCAAATACGTTCGTCGGGATCGCGGATGTGAAGTTGTCGCCGTACTGGTCCTTGTACGCCCTATACGTCCGCCACAGCGCGACGCCGCACGCCCGATCAACCCACGCACGACATTGCAGGGAATAGGGAAGGCCAAGGCACGCACCTGTTCTGGATGTCTACGAGCCGCTTTGCGTGCGCGTAGCCGAAGTTGGACTCGTGCGGGAGGCCGAGGTGGATCTTCGTCTCGTCGAGAGGGTACTCGACCTTGTCGGGGTATACACACGTCGAGAGACAGGAAATGACCTTTTTGCACTTGAACTCGTGCGCGTTGTGGAGGACGTTGTCGTTGATGAGCATGTTGTCCCGGAGGAAGTCCAACTAGACGTGCTGGTGAGCGGACGCGTACGGGAGTGTGCGACGGCGCGTGCGTACCTTGCGCTTCATGTTGATGAAGAGACCGCCGACTATGCGAGCAAGGGTCCTGGTCATATAGAGGGATGAATAGAGAGGGTCGCGGATAACATACCGAGGGCCCCGAGATGGATAACATGCGTAGGCTTGTACTTCTCAAACAGCTTCTTGGTCTGCTCCGCGTTCCTGCGTGTCCGCACATATAATAAGATCGCGCACAGTCATGTTTCGCTGATTCTGATGCTCACCTCAGGTCCGCTTCTGACGACCCGACGAAGAACCACTCTTCGCCATCCTGCTTTCCGAAGGGCGAGTTCGCGGGCTCGGTATCGATAACGTACTTGATGCCCTGTCCGACGAGTCCAGTGCCTCCGGTGACGAGAACTCTGACAGACATCGTTGGGAAGCGTGAAAGGGTATGGAGGGAGAGAGTAAATGAAAGACGAAAGGTAGGAGGAGGTCAGAGTCTCGATCCGGAAATCTACTTATGTATGACCAGTTATGGGCGCCTGCGTAGTCATCGAGCTACAGGACCTCCTCCTCCTCCTCCTCCTGCCCCTCACGCGCATTCTTCTTCCTACCTCCTCACATATATCTGCTCTTACCCGGGAAATGTCTCACGAAGACGTGTACCACACTCTGTGCGGGGGCGTGGTCACCGGTCGCGCCTCTGAATACTACTAGCCGGCAAGACTGACTGACTCAAGACTGTAACGCGCTAGCATCGGGTCTGCGGGTGCGTTACCTGTTGTGTAACGGAAGTGTCGGTGAGCAACTGTTGTAATCATTTTCTTCGTGTTGGTTTTGGCTCGCATGCAGAAGTGCAGCAAGTTCTTGTCGCCGCCGCCGCTGCCGCCGACAGTCGTAACGCGGTCTGCTGCATGTTTCGCCTCGGTGGCGTCGCGTTGCTGCTGGACCTTCGTTACCCTATGGATCGAGGCGGGATTGTCGGTGAGCGAACGCGGTTACCGCGAAGTTTGACTTGCTGCACCAGTCCATTCTCCGGACCTACTTATGTATCTCTGAATGTCTCACTGCTGATGTGAGATCCTGCTATCTATGGATCGGTTTACCGGTCTCCTCGGTTGAGGGGCGCTGTCTCCTTACTTGCTGACCTGGCTACGCGTCGCCGTGCTTGAAAAATTCGCCCCGCTACTACCTGCGCGCCTTTATCTTGTTTCTTGTGTCTATAGTTCGTGGGTCCTTGCTAGACACAGGGCATGCGCCGTCTTTGTTTTCACCGGTCGGACGAAGAAATCTCCTGTCCAGGCACTTAGACAGCATAGACTGACTTAACTTTGCATCGCTCAGCGGATCTCCTGGCAAGCAACCGCGCATGTAGAGACGGTGATGTCCGCCACAATCCAATCTTCCTCTCATACTCCTCGAAGTGGCGTCACCTTCATGGCCTGGCCTCCCGTACTCATGGATCCAAGCGCGACAGCCGGCGAGCAACTGTGGTTATTGTTTCGCTGACCTTGCGCGCGAGTCCACTCGACAACGCCATTCGGGCTTGCAGTGTATCCCTTTTGTCATCGGCTCTACTGTTCTATCTTGGGTTTAGAGACTGGTCTCCTCGGTCGAGGTCGCCGCACGTCTCAGCACTCAAAATTCGCCTGCATGATATGCGAGTTCTTCAAGCACGCGTGCCAGTACTCCCACCTCCGCCCACTCCGCACCTTCTTGATGCACCTTCCTACCCTATCATACCTTGCTGGCGTCCTCGCCGCCGTCCGACTCGTTGGTGCCTCCCGCTGCAGGGCACAGAAGCCGAAGCCGCCCGGTGTCCCCAAGCTTGTGGTCGCACATCATATCGTGGGACTTACAGCCAGCTATACGATCGACGAGTGGGCGACGGATATGTCACTAGCTCAGTCCAGTGGGATCGACGGGTTCGCTCTCAACATCGGAATGGACGACTACACGTCTCAGCAGGTTGAGAACGCATTTCAGGCGGCGGGACAGCTCAATTCTGCCTTCAAACTCTTTCTTTCCTTCGACATGACCTCCTACCATTGCGCGTCCGCCACAGACGCCGATCCAATCCGTAACCTTACTCTCCAATACGCGAGCCATCCCAGCCAGCTTCAGGTCGATGGAAAGGCGTTCGTGTCCTCCTTTTCAGGCGAGACCTGCACCTTCGGGCAAGGTGATGTTCCCGGAGGATGGCGGACCGAGTTCACCCAGCATCCCGATGTCGCAGGGAAGATCCACTTCGTCCCCTCGTTTTTCATCGACCCCGCCACCTTCGGCCAGTACGCTGGCGTTCTGGACGGCGACTTCAACTGGAACTCGGCGTGGCCGATCACGCTCACGACGAACGCTGCGCCTAATTTGCTACCCGGCGTGAACTTGAACCAGCTCGATGTCACCGCAGACGCTGCTCTACAGAAAGTCATAGGGTCCTTCGATCCCGACACTCCGCACATCTCCAAACTCGTCCTCGCCAGCGCGCAGAGCAACCGCACGTACATGGCGTCCGTCTCCCCGTGGTTCTTCACCCACTTCCCGCCGAACACCTACAACAAGAACTTCGTGTACGACTGCGACGAGCATCTCTGGGTATCGCGCTGGGAGACGCTGATCGCGAACCGCGACCACGTCGACATCGTCGAGATCCTCACCTGGAACGACTTCGGAGAGTCGCACTACCTCGGGCCGCGCCACGACTCTCAGCCGCTGCCCCCGGGTTCCGAGGCGTGGGTCGACGGATTCAACCACACTGGCTGGCTCAGCCTCACGAGCTACTTCGCCGCCCAGTTCAAGACGGGGCAGGCGCCTCCAATCGAGAAGGACCAGCTCGTGATGTGGGCGCGCCCGCATCCAAAGAGCGCGACGCCCGCGGACCCGGTCGGGCCTCCGCGCGACTTCCAGCTCTTGCAGGACAAGCTGTGGGCGGTGGTGCTCGCGACGGCGGCGGGGCAGTTGACGCTGTCGAGCTCGGACACGACCTCGCAGACGTTCGACGTCCAGGCGGGCGTGAACAAGCTGTCGTTGCCGCTCACCGCTGGCGGGTACATGCGGGGCGTGCTTACGCGCGGTGGGCAGACGGTGATTGACCTAAAACCAGATGGGTTCGTGTTCAACGCGATTCCGTCCGCGTACAACTTCAATGCGTTCGTCGCTAACGCGACTGCTGCTTGAAGGATACGCTGATTCTGCTGATACCCCCTGTCGCTGGCGATGTGCATAGATGATACCAACCATGTAACGATAAACTCTCTGGTTCCTGGCGATGTCATTACCCTTTACCCTTAAGCCACCCTTCCTGCACCTGCCAGCGGGAGACGGGAAGGTCAAGACCATCGGACGTCAGCAGTAGGAGCACATCGACCACCTGGGCACTCTCGACACTGCGACGACAGTCAATCGCCAGGACTTTTCCACTTTCCGCCCTCCAGGGAACGCTGTGGCGCACAACAAGTCAGTAGCGGGGCAACGTACCTCTCCCGGCATTGGTTCCCTCGTTACTCGTCAACAAGAACAGATGCAATGACGACCTCGGAATGTTCGGGGTGTTCTGGTGTTTTGTGGGGGTGAGGTTATTGTAGCGGCTACCATGATCTAGATGCACCCCTTACGTTGCAACTGCGATAGCGCCGCTTCATTGGACACGGAACCGGTGAGAAGTCGTACTTTGACAGATGTCTGTGTTAATGTTTTGACGTCTTTCTTCCGTAACAAGGACGTCCTGAAAGGAGGGTTAGTTCGACAGGGTACACAGACGTTCTTCTCCCTATCGAAGTTCCAGAGTCTTAACATCCGACAAGTCAGCAACGCTCGCTAATGAGC
>WJSG01015703.1:0-12163 GCA_016618145.1 Sanghuangporus lonicericola | reverse complement strand
ATGTCGCGACGCAGCTCACTGTCCTCGCGGTGTACTACTATGTCGCCCAGCAGGTGCGTCCCTCGTTCATCCGGATGGCACTCGGTGGCTCACGCGGCATCGACAGATCAAGAAGAAGAACGACCTGACGGTGCTCAAGTATGGTGCGTGCTCTCTGTATCTGTTGGCGTGCAAGGACGAGGTTCTTAGCATTATCTGCTCTATGCCGCAGTTGAGCCCAACGCGATGGTACGTCGTGTGCACTAGCAAACCGGGTTGAAGGGTGCTGACAAGCCGCGGCATGCAGGATAAGGACAACAGCAAGCTCATTACGACCACCGTCCGTGACTACGACCTCGCGGAGACGTCGAAACTCGTCCGCGCCGTCTACTTCGGCTGCGCCATGATGGCCTTCATGCACATCTACCTCAAGTGCGTTTCTGTCTCTCGCTCTATCACTCTCAACCTATCGTCTCATCCCCACTCCACTTCTTTCATCACGTCTCCCTTACCCCCTTGCCACTTGCTCCCCTGTCGCAGGTACACGCAACCGCTCTTCATCCAAGCACTCATGGGCCTCAAGACGCTCTACGACGCGAAGCTCGTCCGGATTCACCTCCTCGGCAAGCCCGCCGAGGGCGATCTAAAGCGGCCGTTCAAGGTCGGGGGCATGTTCGGCGCCGCGTCGGACCCGCAGACGGACAAGGCCGCCGTCGACGAGGCTGAGAAGCGCGTGGGGAAGAAGGAGGAGTAGGCGGGCGGCCCCTCCGAGTCTTTCTGTGGGACGCTGTGGGAGGTGTACTCTACGGTAGAGGATGTGTTTGTGCGTTATACGTGTGTCTATCTGGTGCGCCAAAAATACTCTTTGTTTAATCATCCACTCGCTGTCGTGGCTCGAGCGTGCTGGGAGGTCCCTCGGTGCGTGTCCTGCGCACATCTCGAGTGGTAACATCATCCACCCCCCAAATCATTGTCTCTCTGGGCTATGGCTCTCTTTTGCACCCAACGCCACTCGAAAGCTCATCGTCTCTGTGAGGCGCCGGGGAGGTTCCAGTGGTACGTCCGTGCCCTCTGCCCGTGCTGCATTGCTTGACTTCCGACGCTACCATTTGTCGCAGTTACTTTGCTCTAGCCTCAGATTTCAGAGCTAGAGGGCGCCGTGCTCGAAGTATATCGGCGTATACACATCCTCCTGCCGACATATGCTGCGCCGCGGTACGTGTGCGATCTCGTAACGCGAAAAGAGCGCGATTCTGCAGCATACCCCTTATGGTCACCTGGGTCGTCTTCAAGGCCTCGAGGAGGGCAGTGCTTGAACACAAGAGGTGGAGGTGCCGGAGTGATGTCATCGTTGGCAGCGAAGCTCCTTGGATGTCCGGCGGGCTGTCCATGCGACGGAGGTATGTAAGTACTTCTTGTCTCCCTCTCCTCGTTCTGCATGAAATAAAACTCGCTTGCTCATCCGATAGGGCAAGGATTACATGGTTACAACCCGTCTGGAGTCGTTATATCGCTTCTGCGGCTACCTTCTACGCGTGAGCGACGACTCCCCCGTTCTGACGCAATTTTAGCATTGTTGCGGCGGGAAGGTAGGTATGTCCGTGTGCCTCTTCCCGTGTTGCAGGGCTTGACTCGCGACTCCCAGTCGCGCATATATACAGGCCTGGATCGCGTACGGAGGTGCTATCGTCCAGCCGGCCTTGCTTCTGCAGCCTGCTTGCGGTGTCCACGCAACTGTCGGATGAAGATGAGTTCTGTGACACACCGTCAGCTTTCGCCTTCTGAACCGACCTCGGGGCCTTGGGGGGGCGTCGCGGCTGGGCATCAACGTGGCTGCGGAGGTGCATCGGCACGAGCGGCGTACATATCGAGCTCCTCAGTGGTCTGGACGTGCATGCGCTGCTACTGCAACGCAGATGTAGGGTCATCTCCTTCCGCACGTTTCACGTGATACTGAGCCTCGCATTGGCAGGTTGCAGGACGCGAACTCGGCAAGGCTCTGAGCCCTCATGTCAAGCGACCTCTAGGTGTTCTCTGACACTTCGCCGGCACGGTCCCAGCGGTGAGCACGTTCGTCTCTCCCGCACCATACCGACAACGCCTGACTTGGGATTGTGCCAGCCTGGGTTGAGACTCCATAATCCGGTGTGGTCATCCAGCCGGCTGGGGCGCCCCGTGTGTCCCAAACCTGCTGCCGACACGACACTGTTTGCGCTGCAGTACGTGTGTACGTCCCTGGAGACGCAGTACACCGCTTCTTGTCATCTGAATTATCTTTCAGGTCAGGGCCGCGCCGTTGTGGGAAGCAGGGGTGCAGGAATGCTATTGCTGGCATGGGCGGCGTATTCCATTGCAGATATACAGAAGGCCTGCGCAAGTATTGCACGGGCATTCCGGCCGTTCTGTGAGTTGCGCTTGCGCTCCCGGTTGGCAGATTGCGTGCCTCGTTTCGTCTCCCGATGTCTTCCTACTTATCTCAAAGATGCGCCCCCAGCGTCCCCATAGTATGTAAGTACGCCCGCGTGCCTCGAAACCTGTTACAGGATTTAACTTACGACTTGCGTAGTGTTGTTGTCCTACAACCCTCCCACTGCTCTGGAACACGATAACGAGTTCACGGTCCGAATGCGACGCTGAAGAGTTCGTCATCCCGGGCGATGCCGCATGGTCAGGCTTCTTGCGTTCCCGCGGTCCCCTCTAGCGTGGGTCCCTTGTGCCGCAGCACACAGTACACGGCCAACTGGCGTTTTTCGACGGTTCACGGAGAGGGTCGATCTATGAAGGCTTTAGGAGACCAGTCCTTGAGATGACATAGAACTTTCCGTAGATGGGCGTAGACAGAGTGTCCAAGCAATGTTTGAGAATCGAAACAAGACAGTTCAGAGACAGTCTACAGACCTGGGCGCGTGAGTCATCAGGGCTTACTCAATTGAGCCACGTGTTCTCGACGCGCGTCGACGCGTTCCTTCACCTCCCTCCTGCTGCCCTTGGTCACGGTTCGCGGAAACAATGGCGCGTCGTCCCAGGCTGAGACCGAGAGGCAATCGTCCAGGCTTACCGCGCCGGATTATTGCAATCAAACAACGCTTTCTGAGGCGTAGCCGGCCTCGCGCATGTCGCATCAAGCAGGAACAAGTCTCGAAGTTCGTCCGGGGACAGCAAGCATTGTCCGCTTTATCTGTCATATGCGCCGTCTTCACAGTCTCGTACGCGCTCACTACCTGGAGTCTTGGCTTTCTGGTTCGAACACACCTCGAGGAAGTAATGTTCGCATTTTGGAGCTCGGCTTTGCATCTTGGGTGCCTCGTATACAGCATCTGGGTCGGTAAGTCACTTGAAATTATCTATCTTTCTGTACGGCACTGACACGCATTTATACAGAGCTACAGCCGTCTGGAGCAGACTGCCTGTCTGTGAAGGACATACTGAGGAGAAGGTCCCTCGTCCCGGACGCGTTGCAGCAGGCGCTGGCAAGAATAATCGACCCACACTCGAACGTCCCGTCTGACCCGCATATCACCATCTTTGTGGCCGGAACTTCGAAAAGAACCGTCTTGCTTCGTGCGCAACCGTATTGGACAGTCTCGCAAGTCGTCGCGGCATTGCGACATCGTCGGGCTATCGCGCCGCTCGAACGGGTCCGGCAGTACATCATCTTCCCGCCATACTCACCTGCACCACTCCATGCCAACGACCGACTCGGAGACATTGGCGCAACCAATCTTTCAACGCTACATGTGCGAACATGCATCCCCGGAGGAGCCTCTCGTGATTCAGGTAAGCTCGAGCTCCGACTCGGCTGCTTGGATCCCAACCTAACACTTGCACAGCGGGTGAAGTCTCGTTCACACCGGACACCGGATACTTCAATTCCGAACATCCTGAACGTGCGTATATTATGAACTAATCGTCTTTCTTCATGTCGTCTGAGTCATGTACTTAGATTGGCAGCCGCTGACCGGGCAGTGGCTCGGGTACTTCAGGTGTTTGCTGTGCAAAGATGCGGCACCGATGCACAGAAACTACCTACGGAGACACGAAGGCACAAAGGGTCATAAGCGACGCCTCCAGAAGTCAGTTGCGAAAGGATTCCAGCGGGACGGTGAGGCTTCGAATGCGCCGCCCGAAGGCACGTCGGCATCTGTCCAGTGCCCGCCCTCGCCATTTGTACTGCCGCATTTTGAGGACACAGGCTGCCCACCTATGGACACCGGCAACGCCTCCGACTTCATACCTGACCTCGACATCCGCTCGCCTCTTATAGGGGTGTTTGACGACTTCCAGGCGAGCACCGTCTTCGAGGAGTCTGATAACCGTCCGACAGCGGAGGCGCATGATATTGAGGTCGACTGGGCCAGAATAACGGGGAGCCTGCGGCTGCAAGCGACTTCAGAGGAGACTGCTCTCGCGCGCATCACCGCCGCCCTCCGAGCATACATCCTCGACTCTGGCGACATTGGAGATGAGTCCGATGGGGACGAAGGAGAGCTGTCTGGTGATGAGCGGGAGGATGAGCAGGAGAGCCACGATCCCCAAGAGTCTCAAGCAGGTGCGCATCCACATGATGAACACGAACGCGGGCAGCAGGCAGGCAGCAGTTGCGACAGTGCGTAGTTTCCCGTCCCGTCTGCGGACAAGCTCACTGAGACCCTGTATGTCAGATAATGGACGCCAAATTCGTCCCTCTCGCCTCGTCAGTGATACAGACAGTCCTTGGTTTCCGTGGCCAGACCGTGAGGTGCGTTCATCTACTGTGAGCGTGGTACAACATCACTGATTCCATGCAGACATGTATTCTCGATATACTGCGACATATCCCGCGATGCGCGTTCTCTGAGAAGCAAAACGCTGTCATTCATTGGGCCCTCCTCGCCATGGGTATCAAGGACGTCCCAAGTGAGCACACGATGGATCGCGTGACGAGGGCATTGCAACGCATCTACGGGGTTGGAAGCATCCGGTATAAGGGCGCGATGGGGCACATATACTATGTTAACGATATGGCCGCGCTGATAGCGCAGGTACGTCTCTATTGAGTACTCGAGCGGCACGAAGTCGTGTTGACATCACCTGGGTCGTTACGCAGGAACTTGCCAATCCCCAAGTGAGGAAGCATTTGCGATTCCTCCCTGAGGATGCTGGGCGACGACTGTCAGAGGCATGGCAGGGGTCACGCTGGCTCCGGGAACTCGACCCAGACCTCACGACGCCAATGGTGCGGATCCATGGGCAGGACTTCTTTGTCCTCGAGCCCGCACAGTTACGCGATGGGCGCGTGTGCATGCCGGTACGGCTTTTCACTCGGGGCAAGGACGTCCTGGCCCATGCGTGGACTATGCTTCCGACGGCGAACAACATGGGATGGGTGATTGCTCAAGACACTCCTCTGGAGATCAAGGCACATGATCTGCTTGTGTCTTTCCCGGTTCTCAGGGAGACATATGTTCATCGGAACATTCCAGACCCGTGCAATATTGAAGGTTAGTACTTACTATCTGATTCGAACCTGCGGTATGATTGTCGATGCATGAGAGCTGATTCAGATTGAAGGCGTCAGGATGGACGGCACTACCCGCGGTCTCACTGCATGGGAGTCGAAGGGGACTCGCGGTGAGAACCGTTGGAGGGAGCTTGCGAAGGGACACCGAGTTGTCGCATTTCCCATGTGGCTTTTCTGCGACGACACTTCCGGAAATATTTCCAAGAAATGGAACAAACATAATTCCTTTCTTTTCACGGCCGCAGGACTCCCTAGGCGGTTCGTGCATCGCGAGTATAATGTTCATTTTCTAGCGACTTCGAACACTGCGCCTCCGTTGGAGATGCTCGACGGCATTGCCGATCAATTGCTGTGAGTATGACCCAATTATCTACTGGATTGAAGGGCTTACGCTGGCTTGCAGGGCATGTCAGGAGACCGGGGTGTGGGCGTGGGACTGCGAACTGCGGGAGATGGTTCTACTGGTCCCATCGGTCCTCGCCATCCTGGGAGATAACCCGATGCAGAGCGAAATTGCATGCCATGTGGGAATGAATGGCAATCTGTTTTGCCGCATGTGCCTCGCCACCAAGGGTCACGACGACGACGACGATCCCGCCCACGTCGCAGACTCGAGCACCAGCCGCAGGAATAATAACGGTGAAGGCGGATCAGACTCAGAGGCGTCTATGAATGGTTCTCCGCGACGACGACAGAAGGCGAAGAGGGTCCCCAAGGCACGGGAGACAATGGCGGAGATGATCGACCGTATTAAGTGTTTCATGAAGGTTCGTCCGCCTCTGCCTCTCGCGTCTCTCAGAGTCGAGTATGACAACTCAATGTGTCCGCTGCAGATAAATGCGCCGCGCACGCGGTCGGACACAATCAAGATACTAAAGTCCCAATTTGTCCAGGCTCAAGAAGTTGGGGGACAAGCGGAGTACAAGCGTGTACGGACCCTGACGGGCGTCAGGGATGCCTACCAGCTGTATTTCGCGGAGCGGCTGTTCCGCATTACAACCAAGAGAGGGGTCGCGCGTTCAGCGAAAGAAGCCGAGGTGGCAGAGGCCATGCAGGCAATCCCTCATGCTGACGAGGGCGCGATGAGCCCTGTTTGGCGCATCAAAGGTAAGGAGACTTACTTAACCACTCCAATGCTGAGTCTCTACTGACACTACGCCGTTTTCATAGACTTTGATCCTCATCTCGACACTCCGGTTGAGATTCTCCACGTAATCTTGCTGGGTTTCGTCAAGTATTTCTGGCGTGATGCCATGAACCGTCTGAAGCCTCCTCAGAAGGAGATCCTAATCTCGCGCCTTGATTCCTTTGACGTTTCCGGGCTCGGGATCGCGCCGCTTTCTGGTGCGACACTCGTCAATTACTCAGGATCTCTGGTAGGACGTGACTTCCGCACTCTTGCGCAGGTTGCACCGTTCGTGTTGCATGACTTCTCCGCAATCCCGCAGGAGTCTATCGAGGCGTGGACGGCATTGAGCTACATCATTCCTCTGGTTTGGCAACCTGAGATCGAAGACA
This sequence comes from Sanghuangporus lonicericola, assembly GCA_016618145.1. Lineage (NCBI taxonomy): Eukaryota > Fungi > Basidiomycota > Agaricomycetes > Hymenochaetales > Hymenochaetaceae > Sanghuangporus > Sanghuangporus lonicericola. The sequence goes on along the minus strand of WJSG01015703.1, from coordinate 5,166 downwards.
TTGATCTGTACATAGTAAGTCGGAGTATGTTCCAGATCTCTCTATTGCTATTACTCACATGTGGGGACCAGACTCGTCTCAAGGAGGCAATTAACACGTTTCTTGAGGCGACTTGCAAGCTGACTCCTCGGTGGTTCAACAAACCAAAGTTTCATATCCTTCTCCATCTTCCTGATCACATACGACGTTTCGGTCCTGCGATGCTCTTCGCCACCGAAGGGTTTGAGTCGTTCAATGCTGTGATTCGCTCCCATAGCATCCACAGTAACCACCGGGCACCATCTCGCGACATTGCTCTCGCTATGGCACACCACAACCGTATACGGCATATCCTCAGCGGTGGTCACTTCCGTCAAGTCAGTATCTTCAACGAGAAGGATGACAACACACGAGCCAATGAGGTAGAGCGCGAGCGTTCCTCTTGGCTGCACCTCACCGCTCCTGGAGTTGATATCGACAAGTTCCGCTGGCGCTGTGCCGGTGCAGCCACAGCGGACGTCCTGGCCCTGAATCACTTCGCAACCAATCTTCTCGGCCTCTTCTGTGCCGAGCCGGATGCAGTTCAGGAAAGCGACGGTGGTGAGCATTAGTATATTGACATGGTCTCCTCCCGGTTTACTTACCGACTGCACTTAGGGCTTTGCCGGAAACTGACGGCACCAACACGGTGGTCTTCGACACAGGCAGCCAAACAAGGGATTGCTGCGCCCGTATCCCATCCACGTGCGCAATTCTGCACAGCTGAGTCCGTTTTACTCGGAAACGGAGACCGGTGCTTCTCGAGCGGTCAATGGGTGATCTGGAAGACTCCGGGGGGGCCATCCTCTTCGACGTCTCTACAACAGCAGCCCGAGAGTTGTCTTGGCAAAGTGCAAGAGATCATCCAAATTACAACGTCGCCATCAGCTCCATTCGGAAAGGCGGATTTTGCGCTCGTGCGGCACTGCAAGATCAGCGGTCGCGATCCCCACTACGACATGCCCCGAGTCATTCTCGGATCCATGCACTCGCTGGTTCCTATTGCGGTGAGCCTTTGCTCGGAGAGACTCCAGTAAATAAAGCTTGGCGACTAACCCGTACTTATGGTAGGATCTACGTTGCACGGTAAATGTCCAGCACAACTGCGCTGCGCACAAGTGTGAGCTGGCAGACGTCGAGCAGCTCGCCCGCGAGGAGCAAGAGAAGACGAAGCGTCAAGTCAAGGCTGTGAGACACATAGCACCACATGACCTCATCCTCAATACCGCACAAATGCGTAACTCTGTACAGCTGATGCCTTTCTATTGTACAGTGCGGCAGCTCAATCGGGAACGGATCGTACATCTTGCTGCCATGCAAGAAGTTGAAGCGGGTAGGCGACGGCGTGCACAAGCAGCCGCACCCCAATCGCAGGACACTGCACCGGCACCTGATATGGTGCCTCAGCCATCCTCGCTCCAGTTCTCAGGACGAGCGACGCTCACAAGTCCACAGTACGCTCAGCATTCCGAGAATGTCCATACCCCCCAGGCCATGTGTAGTCCTCCGATGCCTCCGATGCCGCAGCGCAACCCCCCGGTGCACCTCGCGCCGCACAGCTTCCCGGCCACGTCATACGGCCCATACGACCACAACTACGACCTGAACTACGGCCCGCCACGGCAATCCCAGGCTGTCCTCCACTCCCCTTCGCTTCGACATCTCCCTCCCGTCTCTCGGCCTCCACGTGGTATTCACCCAGAGCAGCCTCTCTTCCGAACCGCGCTGTTATCGTCCTACCACACCACCGCGCCAAACCATTCCGTATCCATGCCAGACATGTTGCCACCAAACCCGACATTGGGCGGCGGTTCAGACCATCATTTCACTGCTTTTCCCAATGCCACCACCAATCCGATGCCGGCTGGAGGCCTAGCCTTCTTACACGCTTCTTCCTCCGGACCCTACGACACACACACAAGCTTGCCCGTGCAGTTTCAATCAGTACGCTCCGAATCTGCCGCTGCACACCTGACGCGCACCGGGGATTTTGCTTCTTGGCAGTCTGCCGACTCGTCACCGGGGCCCGGTCATAACTCCATGCAGTTTAGTCCAGGATACGATACTTCATTGAGACGTGATAGTGGTGAATGGTCTATGTAATATAGCGTCCTCGAGACACCGTTGCAGGCTGCATTGCGAGGTCGAGGCGAGCTTGCCCATTTTGGGAGTGTGACAATGGGTGACATGTCGGTGCTGGTGCAGTGCTGATGTCGGCCTCACGTTCTCCACGACCATCACCGCGAGCGACGCTTGCCTGCCTCCTCACCAATCTGTTTGTCCTTGCAGTCTGCCTCATGCCTTTTGAATTGCGTGGCCTCTCCGATTGGCTGGCCAGATGATCAGAACAACGCACATTCGGCGACAGCACCTCAGTTTCGGCCGTTTCAGTGTCCCTCGGGAGTCGCAGCTGGTACGAACCACTTTTTTGAATCGAATCTTTTGTCCGTCAGCGGAGTTCATATCGCCGTAGTTGTGCACCATAAAAGCTGAGTCTCTTTTGTCCCTGAAACCTCGCCCCTCATGCTCTTCTGACATGCCCCCCAACAACTCGGGAGATACTTCGTCCACGAGATCGAGCACTCCGATGTCCCCTGCACACGAAAGTGGTCGCGGCACCAGTGCTCCTCCTTCGATGTCGAATCTGGGTGTCGACAGAAATGTTCCTCGTCCTCGCGACGACCCCCAGCTCCTCACGAAGCTTGGAACTTTTGTTGACTACACGGCCAACTCCGCTCGTTTGGATGCCAAGCACCGCGGCTTTCTGCATGATTTCAAACAGGTAAGTACCTGGAAGTCTCCTAGCCAGAAGCTTATAACCCGTCTGCAGTACGTGCTGGACATGTCGCCCACCGACTGGCGTGCTATGATCCATATACAAGCGACTGCTCTCCGGACTGCTCAGGCCGTCGAGGCGCTGACGGGTGAGGTTGAGCAAGTCAAGACGGACATCGACGATGTGGCCGTACAGTCCTCGAAGAATTTCTTGATGAATTTTGAACGCCAGGTATGTACTGCACTGACAACCATGCATGCAATGCTCACGCCCCGCGCACAGACTATCGTTAGGAATCTCTGCAAGCGACTTATCTTCGATCCCTCTCGGGTGGACTACGAGAACATCGCTGAGAACGCCCGGGTGAATTGCGTCCACATCACTATTCATGCATGCCCTTACAATCTGTGACATAGGATGAGTTGCAGGAGTTCTACCCCGATTTCGAACTGGCCTTCAAGTCGGAAACATCCAAGGCAAACATCATGAGTGTGTGTCGCGGCTGCGCTAACTATGTCCGAAACCTATACCGGAAGACGGTGCGTTTTTGTCTTCCAGCTCCTTCAGTGTCTGATACTGCAACCTTCAATCAGTTGAGGGAATCCTTGTTCAATCCCAAGTCCCGCTGTGGTCTCACAGCATGTACCCGGATCCTCATCAGGAAGCTCGAGCCTGATCGCAAGGCTACAGCTGAGCTCATCATCCGTATCGCTATCCTGGTACGTCGTCTCAATTCGTCAGTACCATCATGTTCCCTTCAGATGAACACGCATATCAGCGTCGGTTTTGTTTGGAGAACCGGGCCGTTCTCGACTGCGATGATCTCCCAGAGTGGTCGCTGCCCGAGTATAGCACACAGGATACGAGGGCCGCCGCTGCAAAGGCCGTCAAGACTGGCAAGCGCAAACGTGAAGGTGGGCCCTTCTGGGAACAAGTCCAGGATTTCCTCGAGAACAAGATCAAGGAGATGGGAGATGATATGAACTCGGACAAATGGAGAACGTACGTTGTCCTGTCTTCCCGACTGCTGAACGTGACCTTGACACTAACGTTTCTGTAGTTATCTCAATGAGACCATCCGGGAGGAGAGGAAGCTCTTCCCGGATGACCGCATCCCGTTGCTCCCCCAGTTTGAGCCACCGCCGCCCTCTCCTACCATCGACTTCTCTGTTCCTGGATCTGGCTTCGACTCAGACTTCGGTATGACCAGTGACACGTTTGGACCAGCGATGACAACGAGCTCGCACGGTCCTGCCGGGGTGACTCCTCTGGTCCCACGGATGCCCCCAAATTCGCATCTCACTGGCTCTCCCAATACACCCGCATCGTCGTCATCGTTGTCGTCGTCGTCGTCGTCGTCTCTCCTCCCCGACACCTCGTCCAGCCTTCCAGCCTCGTACTACCAACAGTCCTCCGCTCGTTTTGCCCAGCACCCCTCGGTTCATCTTCCTCGTCTTTCCGAACTTGCACACACCCCGAATAGCTTGCATTTGACCACTGCAGGGGCGGCCGACACTTTGGCACGTGGAGCTTCCTCGGGTTCGCGCGAGCGCAGCGACAGGGTGAACCTGGGTTCCTCTTCGTCTGCCTCAGCACCCTCAACGGTTGACTGGCTCGTGAATGGTCATTCCTCTGATGCTGCGACTCCGTCGCCCTCACGGGCCACGAATCGCAATGTCAACCCATTCAACCTCGATGCGCATGGCATGTCCTCATTCTCGCAAGGTAGCCACCGTGCCTGGTGAGTGTTCACCCGTGCGCGTAAAGGCCCAACCCAGGTGTTGTTATGGTATGTTGTGGTCGCAATCATGCCGCTCACCCCTTCCTTGCTGACTTCCTTTCTGACGTCGTCGCAGATCTATCAAGTAATACACCTTCTTCCAGTAGATACATGATACTTGCGTACTTAGTCTAGCAGGAGTTGCGTATGGTCTTGGGCTTATGGTAGATGTTGCATGTAATCAGTCGTTCTATGCCAATTCTGTGATTGTTCTATTCCTGCCGCTTTTGGCAATACGTGAACACCCAAAGAAGAGTTCCCAGCCACCCACCACTTGAACTGCCCATGGGACTGTCCACAGATGTCACATGAACTGCGTGTGGACGTTTCGCGAGGAATTGACGACCACGAACATTTGAGGGTTGAATGTTTAAGTCTATTCACAGGCTCAACTGAGATAGTTACAGAACAGGGTATTTTATGAAATTCCCGTCAACTGACGCTCCCCCGTGTACTCGCAAGTGAGCATCCACCTCCCCTCCTTCAACTCGTTTACATCTATCTTCATCGGAGGTTGCTGTGCCGTTCTTCATTCTTGGACTAAGGCTTACCAACTCGACGGGTCCAGATCATCCACTTATCATGCAGCAAA
>WJSG01015702.1:0-18771 GCA_016618145.1 Sanghuangporus lonicericola | reverse complement strand
CCTCCAGATAAGCGTAGCATACCGTGGCCGCCGCGTACCAATGGTACATAGAGTTGATAGCCTCGGACAGCTCCGCGCTACTCGTCTTGTCGATGCAACAGGTGTCTATCCAGACCCATTCGAACCCCTGAGACTCCGCGTAGATGCAGCAGCCTCTGATCTTGGCCGAAGCCCTCGACCGTGGACTACCGCCTGGGAGACCGCTGGGGGAGTGAAGGGCCTGGATGTCTTGAAACGACTGCTCGTTTGCCCCCCAAACGTGAGAGATAATCGCGTACCGCGGAGGAGGTCGGGCAAAGTATCTCAACTCTGCGCGATCCGTGCGGAGGAGCCACATGGCCTAGATGTATCGCAGTCCCAGATTCGTCAGTGCCACTAATCATCGCCGAGATGGTCGATGCTCACCTTGTTCCCTGAAGACTAATCAGTGCGGCGCGCGGAGGGTTGAAAGAGGGAGACCCGCGGCCAGCTAAGTATGATCTGAACATAAAGTTCCGCCAATTAGACGTACGATGGCTATGCCAACCGATGCAGCAGCATGGTACTCGCGATGAGGCTTGCACCGGGTTCAGAAACGCAGAGCCAGTCCGATGGGCATAACAATCACCGCAAAGAGACTCACCGCGGGCGGGTTTCTCACAGAAGACACGTGGGTTCACAGCATGATGTCTCTGCAATTCCTCTTCTCGTAGGTTTAGTCAAGTCGCACCCCAGACCCGTCACCGATTGCTTGAAGACAGGTGCGCCGTCTCAAAAGAAAGATGATGAGCTCGAGTACCACCACAACATGCGACATAGGACTGAACATACCCACATCTATCACAAGCGACTAACCGTCCACAACGCTGGGGAAGCAGCATCGTCGGTGACCGAGCCGTGCAACAGGCCAATGCTTGCTGACGATGATGTGCTGCCGGGACCAACATGGGTATCACTGCTAGCATACACCAACGACTTGTGTCATAAATCAAGAGTATATCCATCAGACGGAGTTCGTGGTAGGGGGCGAGACCGGTGGGGAAGAGCGGGAGGGGAGGAGAACAAGGATGGGGTACAGGGAGGAGTAGGGAATCTACTGCGGGCAGGAGCCGGGTCCAGGACGAGATAAACGAGCGACAGCGGGTTTAAGGAGAAGGGTATAGANGACGAGATAAACGAGCGACAGCGGGTTTAAGGAGAAGGGTATAGAGTAGGCGGCGATGATAGAACAACTACGACAACGATGTGAGCAATAATGATGCAGAACAGAGTCAACCATAAACAGACGCGAGTCCACTGCCAGAGGAAAACATAGATCGGCACGGCGGCCATATTACAGCCTGTGTCCGGGCACCGCCCAGAATATCATCGTCAGCGCAACCGTGCACGACGCGACGAGGATCGTGACCCAGATCGCACGTCCGAGCAAGAGCTTCTTGACGTATGGCTCGCGGATACGAAGCGTGCGAAATGGCGTGGACTCGGACTGGCCGAGGAAGACGAGCACGGGATCAAGCTCGTACTGGTGCGAAATGAGGAAAAGGATGGCAAGCGCGTAGGGTATGAAGAGCTGCGGGGTCCCAGTCAGCGAAACTCTATCCGGAAAGCGATAGAGTGAATACGTACGAAAAAACGCTTCGACTTGGGCTGGACGTCGAGGAAGATGAGAGAGAAACCAGCCGCGAGACCGATCCAGAGGATGACGAGACCCGCGATCAGCCTGACGAGGGCAGACACAGGGGTCAAGTTCCCGAAGGCCTTCGCGCGCAGGAACCGCGGGAACGCGTCCTGCTCCATGGCGCGGTAGCAATACTCTTTCTGGGCATGGAACATGTCCGGAATCTGAGCCATGAGCGACATCTCGCTCTGCGTTTTCGGCTCATGGGTGCTGCTAAGGGGGAAGGAGTGGATGCGTAGTGCCGGGGGCAAGTAGATCTCGTGGTTCTCATTTGAGCCTGGAGTGGTTCCCGCAGGCGAGAGGTAGCGATAGTAGATGCGCTCCGCGGACGCAATGAGGTCTTGGCGGGTGATCGCCTGGGAACGGGGAATGATCGTGGGGGCGCGCGATGCGCGTTTGAAGAGGGTAGGGGTGCGGCCAGAGAGCGAGAAGGGGGTCGTAGAACGTGGCGGCTCGGTGGTACCGACGGCCGTCACGCCAGGGGAGACGGAGGTCAGGCGGGGACTGGGACTGCGAGCTGCCTTCTCGTCGCTCGCCGCGGCCAGGTTCTGCCTATCCCACTCGGAAAGCATCTCACCTGTGCTCGCAGTACTCCGCTTCGTGCCCGTTTGCGGATTCAGTCCCACAACCGTGCCGTAGATAGACCCTCGCCTGCGCGCATAGTCCCAGTATTCCGGCCAGTCCTCGCGGATCGCCCTGCCAGACTTGCGCACGTCCTTGAAGTATGCGCGACACAAGTTCTCGTGTTGCTGCACGTCTAGCCAGAAGTCCAGAATATCTTCCGCGCCTTCACGTTGCAGAAACAAGCTATGATATAGGGTTAAGTCGATCATACATGCGGATTCCGCTGCTTGACGACTCACTAAAACATGAACAAGTCCACGGGCGGACGGGTTCGGCGCGACAGGACCTCAGTGAACGTGGGCAGACGGTTCTTTCGGTCCTTTGCCCAGTCATCTTGGCGGCGTTGCTCGTCGTCCATATCGGCGTTGTCGCTGTGCGCGACGGTGAGGGAGAAGGCAAGGAACAACGCGGCGGTCGCGCGGCTGGCGTTCAACACGAGGTTCAGACTCCGCTTATCCCTTGACAACAACCTTCTTACCTTGGCTTTGTTACCTGTCTAACAACCGTAATAATTTCGGTATTACACTCTTGCAATAGTCCCTCTCTCCTCCTCCTCCTCCTCCTCGTTGTCGTCGCCGTCGTCAAATACTCCCTTGTTCTACTGCAGTTACTCTCTGAAGCTGGCTATCCGTCTAGTGCGATGACGACGCTCAATAATACGCTAGCTGGCCTTGGTCCAGAGGCCGGACCTTTTGCTGGTCTACCCTTCGACCTACAGAACCTGCCCGTCGGCCAGCTCGAGTCCCTGCGATTCAAAGCGAACCAGATTATTGAGTCTATTCAACTGCTTCAGAGGACCATACAGATGGGAGGACAGAATGTAATGCCCGCATGGCCAGACATACTGTCGAAATACAATATCCTGCTCTCGCAGTCCCATAACCTCACCATATCCCTCCTCGCGGCCCATCAGGCAAGCACCGCTACGCTCGGAAACCCATACGAGAAGATTGCATTGCACCCTCGTGTCCCGCTCACCGATGCGCAGCTGGATAATGAGCTCATCCCCCTCCTCCGCAACCAGCAAACCACCGATGTCCTGCGCTACGAGAACGAGACCGTCCGACATCTCGCGGAACACATGGAGACCAAGGGATCGCTGGGCGTGCTCGGACACGCGTCGCGTCCAGGCGGCAGGCATCCGGAGTATGACGATGTCCTGCGAGAGTGCGAGCAGATACGTGCTGAGCACGACGCACGCGTTGAGCGCGCCACACGAGCGGTGACGACGCTCCGCGACAAGTACGACTGGAAGGCGCGTGTCGAGGTCGAACAGGAAGAACCGGAGGAGCTTGACTGGGACCCACGCTTACCAGGAAGTGTACCGGAAGGTGGCCCTGAACCGAGCGATGAGGGAAGTGCTGAGACGCCAAGTGGGAGGCAGAGTAACGACAGCGAAGAGGAGGAAGAGCTGGAGGAGGTCCTGGGGAACGGCGAGCATACACCGGAAGGTTCACAAGGTCCGCCGACTCCGATGGCCGTTGGGTAGGAATATATCGGGTTGGGCTCCTGGTACGTGGTTACCGGTTAACCATCGCGTGGCTCTATCTAAACTGATATCTACGAAGGGGTTTGTTGTACCATCCATGGCGCATCGGTTGTAGTGGCGGCCATCGACGACAGTGAGCACTTGTTGTAACTTTCCTGGCCTATGAGGCCTATGCTGTGAATGGACTCCCTCTGTTGTGTACGACATCACGCACCGAATCCGAGGCTCCAAATGATTTGGAGGATGCAAGCGAAGCGATCGGCAGTGCCTTAAGAATCTCGTACCCTCACTTTTCAGTTTACGCAACAGTCCTCGGCCGAGCCGGGCACTGTCGATGCTGTGGCCTTCGCTCGCCTCGACTGAATGTACTCCGCAGTCTCAGCGACAAGCGTTGTCGCGCCCCTATCTACTGCTCGGGATAATTGGGTCTCTCTCCTGGCGGGTACTGTGTCTCAACGTAAGTGCGTCTTCTAGCGTGGCGCCCGACGATCTGCGACCCTTGATGGCGCAGACAATGTTCTTCTCCGAGGACCGAGATTTTGCGGCAGATTCCACGGTATATCCGTTGTCGGCCGTGCGTGTGTCTCCGCCAATTCCCCTCCTTCGGTCCACGACTTAGTGCCACAGTGCGTACTTTGCTATTCGACGTTTTTGAAGACATGTGTTGACATCGCTAAACAGGTCATTTCGATGTGGCTGCTGCGCACAGACCGCGCAGAGTTGCACTACTTCAGTAGACCCCCTCCAAAGTTCGCTATCCTCTCGCACGTATGGTGGGACCACGAACTCTCGTTCCAGGATCTTCAGGCGCTCCACACCCTCTCTTCCTCAGTTGACGACAACCCGCGGTCCAGAGCATCCCCCAAGATCAGGGATTGTTGCATCTATGCTGAATCCGAGGGCTACGAATGGCTATGGGTAGACACGTGCTGCATCGACAAGACGAGCAGCGCCGAGCTCTCCGAGGCGGTGAACTCGATGTATTCGTGGTACGCGTTCGCGTCCGTGTGCTACGCTTACCTGCAGGACGTCCACGCGGAGAAAGACGGAAGCGTTTGCGACGCGTCCATCCGCCAAAGCAGGTGGTTTACCCGCGGGTGGACGCTCCAGGAGCTCATCGCACCGAAGGACGTGCACTTCCTCTCCGCAGAATGGCGATGGCTCGGGACTAAGCGGATGTTTGCTTCGTTTCTCGACCTGCTCACCGGGATCGACTCCGACGTCCTCACCTTCGTCAAACCCGTTACGGCCATCCCAGTCGCGAGGAGGATGTCTTGGGCGGCGCGTCGTGAAACGACGCGGGTGGAAGACGAGGCCTACGCGCTCATGGGCATATTCGGAGTCAACATGCCTACCATCTATGGCGAGGGACGGCGCGCATTTCGGAGACTCCAGGAAGAAATCATAAGGAGTTCTGCAGACCATACCTTGTTCGCATGGGGTCCCTCTCTCCCGTTCCCTGGACACTTCCAATGGGCGCCGTCTGGTGGCTGTTGCGAGTCCCGCGGCCAAGATCGTCCATACTTCCAGAATCTCCTCGCTAGCTCTCCTCTGGACTTTGCGGGGTTCGGCGGGATCTCTGTCATACACGGCGAGGCACTCGAGGACACTCTTCAGAACCGGGTGGTCTCCGCTTCAGAAAAGGTGCGGTTGATCTCACGTCCTCCGTCAATTGAGTCCTGTTGACACGTTGTGTCTGTGTACGCAGAGACCGTCACTCTTTCGGCGTTTTGTACTCAATCGTCAAGCGAGACTTGGAGGTCCCGCAGCTCCGGAACATGTGTCTCAGAAAAGGATCACGACTCCATTGAATGCCCATCATGTCGCCGACTTCACCGTTACCAGTCTCGGGATTCGAGCCCATCTTCCGGTTATCGCAGCAGGTCCAATCTCTGTGGCGCTGCTAGCATGTCGGGGCACCGTTACCAGCGGCGCCATCCTGGGTCTGGTACTACGGCGCGTGTCTGAGCAATCGCCTCTGCACCACGTTGGGGGCAATCTTCTCGTGGACTTCGCTCGCTCGGAGCTGTCTGTGGCCACCGCCAACTCGGAGGTGGCTGGTCACCACGTTCGTTGGATTCTCTTCGACCCTGCAGATGCCACAACTCGGCGACTATTAGGCCTGTCGCCTTCGGGACCGACGTATCAGTGGACCGACATCTACATCCGGCAGCAGTCGGTCATGGTACTCGAAGACCAACTCCTCGCCCTCGGACCTCGGAGACCAGCTGCATCTTCTTCGCCATTCGACTCCATGGTTGTAGACCCTTGCTGGGTCGCGCTGTTCAATATTGCAATCGCTTGGCTGGAGCAGCAAGGCTTCCAGAGCGAGGATCCATGGCTCTACGACGTCAACCGTGTGCAACCCTCTTCGGTCCTCACCTATACGTTTACCCACGTCGTCACTCACGAACAGTTCGTAATCCGCATTGGCCAGTGCCTGACATGGGAGTCGTGGTCTCGGCTCTGGGTCACGGTCGAGTTCACCGCCCGTTCCCCGTCAACAGACCCGGACGCGGAGCCTCAGCGGGCTGGTCTTCCAGTGCCCGACCCCATCCATGGGCCTGACGTTCGCCTGCGCTGCGATAGCGAGCATCTCGGAGATTGGGATCGGGACGACAGCTTGGTGGCCTGCCCCGTCGATATCGACAAGTTGAAGCCCATTACGATGTATAGCCGCGCCTTCCCGCCGCCAGTCGGGAGTGCTCGCGCTAGCGGCACCGTGCATCTGACCGTACTAGACAAATGGTCGAAGATCCGTTCGGCGACTGCTTGGATCTACCCAGACTTCGTCCCGCACCCGCGTATACCCATCACGGACAGCTGAGAAGCCAAGCCACGATCGCCTTACTCCATTACGAAGGACGCTACTTCCTAGTACATTTCATCATACCGACCGCCGTAGTTCGTACCGCCTGAGCTCGATTAGTCGAGCTGATGTGTGGCTTGTACTCTTGGTACATAATGCGAGGAGGCAGACACATCGGGGAGTGGTGAGTGTCGTCCGAGGCAAGTTGTAGCATCCCGCAGCCTGCCTGAGGATACGATGTATCATAGTTAGTGACGAATATTACTGTATCACGCGGATGAGAAGTGTCGAAACAATAATGCACAGAGTTGCTGCCGATCATGAGACGCGAGCATGTCGGTGAGAGGGAGCCAATTCGAGTAAAGACGTGACTGGCCAGTCGGGGTCATCGAGAGCGACAGCGTATCGATGATGTATCAGTCTGGCTGATTATGCATTATGCACCATCGTAGGTGAACGCCTTGCACGCTCGCACAGAAGCCTCGGTCGTGGCTGCATTCAAGGCACACCTGATATTCGAGCTGAGTTATTGATCGTACAAGTACGCCGTACCGGAACCTCTGAAAGTCAGCAACAATGTCACTCCTGTTTGTACGTCAATCCAACAACCACGTCGCCATCATCGTTGAAAGCAGGGTCCTTCATGAAGAACACCCCTCCACCTGGGAAGACGAACTGTGAATGGTTCTTGAACGCCTCCGCGACGTCGTGCACCAAATCAATCTTCCCCATGACGCCGTCCAAGTGTTCCTTGGCGTTCGCGGAGAGCTCTGCGTCGGACTGGACCTCGAAATGCCCGAAGTTGCTCGTCTGCTCCTTGGTCAGGGACGTCTGCGGGGGGGAGTAGCTCGCCTTAGTGCTGACCCCGAGCGCGCCGTCGGCGACGGAGGTGAGCGTGAAGACGAAGCCCCACTTCACGGTCGCATTGATCTTGCACTTCTCGACCATCGTTGTGCGGTTGATCGGGGTGACTGTGTGGTTCTCGCGCCAGATGTGCGTGTTCGCGGAGAAGTTGATCGCGTTGTTCTTCGTGTCGAGCTCGACCGTGACCTGCGTGTCGCTGTCGTGCCAGTAGGGACTGAATCCAGAAGTCTGCTCGGCGTGGTGTGACCAGTCCCAGCTCACGGACGTCGCATTCGTCGTCTTCCATGCGAGGTCGCCGTCTGACGGATTGGAGTCCGAGAGCGACCACGCGAGACCCGCGCCGCCGATGGTCGAGTCCTGGTTGTCGATCGCCCACCCGACGCGGTTGAGCATGTCGAGCGCCATGCGGTTCAGGAACGTCGCGCGGCCGACGAAGAACGCGTCCCAGAAGACCGACTTCGCGAGGACCATGCAGCCACCCTCGCGCGGACCAGGCGGCGAGGACGGCGGCTGAGCCCAGTTCCACGCCCAGTCGATCAGCGTGTGCGGAGCGCTGCGCTTGTCGGTCATCTCGAGGAAGAGGAAGCAATCGCGGCCGCCCGGGGAGACCTTCTTGGGCAGGTCGCCCTGGTAGGCCATCGTCTGGAACTGGACGGACGTGGGTGGGAAGGAAGGAGCGATGGGGTTCGCGACCGACGGGTCAGTCACGGTCACGGCGTAACCGAGAATGCTGTGGTTCGTCGTGAGCTTGAGATCCCTGAGGAAGACGCGAATGAACGACCCGATCTTGTCGTCGCGCTCCGGGTCTTTCCCCAGCGGGACTTCGAGGCCGGGCGTTGTGGACAGCTCCGGGTCAAAGGACATGAGATCGGCCGTGGTGAAGTCCAGGAGGAGCTGGCTGACGCTGTATGATCCGGGGATGAGGATCTTGGCCTTTATCTCGGGCGGCACGGTCGTGAGGACGTCGAGGTCGAGGTTGACGGTGAATGCGAGGGTCCATCCCTCGATGGTGATTTCGTGCGGAACGACAGTGGGTTTGCCGTCCACCACGCGAATGGTGTAGAACGTGAAGCTGCCGGAGACGAAGTGGAGGGCGAACAGGCACTTGAACGGCTCATGGTCGATGAAGAGCTTCACGGTGGGCGGCGTCATGGTGGCCGACATCGTCTCTCCGCTTTCGATCTGCGCCTTGAAGATGAGTGACTTCGCATCGAGAGAGAAGCGAGCGTCAAGGCTGGCGTTGATCTGATCCTGAGACACAGCGACAATCTGGTCAAAGCCTTGTAGGGGTGACATGGTGGATCTGTGGTCGCTCAGCTATGAAGGACATCCGACCAAGTTACGACACTTACTACTGATGCGATGATGCTGCAGAGAGGAGTGAGCTCAAGAGTTCATCCGACGTGCTGCTTATGTAGGTTTCGAACAACTTCATGAATCCATTCGACGAGACGTAATACTGTCTTCAAACTCGCAAGCTTTCCACTCTACGTCTCTCCATGACCGCTAACGGGCCGGGGGATATGTCACTGGTCCAGCGTCGTGAACGTCATCCGCACGCCACGATGAAGCTTGACCGTCCTTCCGAGTCTGAAGGTGCCGTTAAACGTCAAATTCCTGCTCGGGGACGGCCTCAAATCGTTTGCGGCGTGATGGGAGAGTACGCGTTGTGCACTTGACCTGCCATGCCGACTGTATAGTGAAATCACATCTCCGCAGATAGAATCTTAGAAGAGTTATATGAGCACGGGTAAAATTTAATGGTCACCTCCCCGTATCTTTCGATAGTGCAAACATTTCTGCAAGTGGCCCTGCATGCTGAGTCCGAGGAGGCCCAACGTTGAACGGTGACAGGCAGCATGTCGCCGCCGCCGCATTGCTTCCGCCGCGCGACACGAGCGTGAGAGCTAACAAGCCATTGATGCAGCCAGGGAGGAGATCTGAGCCCTGAAGATACAGCGCATGTCGTTCGATGTGTGGTTAGTCATTGTTACAATCGCGACGAGGCAGAGAAGGAGGAGCATAGACGCCAACGCCGCTTTCGCCACACGGCAAGCTAGCGCCTGCTCCCTCCTTAAAGCCACATCATACTACTACTTTGAGGGTTAGTGTTTTGCATACTGTATGTAGTCCCTCTTGCTTCAGCGGTTACGTACTAACTCCGATGGCAGCAGAGCACGACGCCGAAACGGAATGACGTGTAAATGTGTCGCACAACAGCGGTAAAGTCCATGTCAATTTCAACTTTACTCACTGACAACTGGCCGCTATACTTATCGTCATAGGATGTTCGATGCCCAGCGTGTCCGGACATCGGAGGGTGCTACAGAACTCCCCAAGTCAGACTTGCATGGAATAGAACCGTCCTACAATCCGAAGTGCGATACGGATGCTCCACGGTCAACGTTCACAATAAACCCGTGACGGGGAGCACGCATGACGACTATAAATGCTTGACTGGTACACTGTACGTTTCCACCCATCTTATCCGCCTCAGCATCTACAGACTCACCCATCACACAACCCACAATCATGGCTCGGGTCTCTTACGACTCAGCGTTCATGAAACAGGTCGTCCCCGCCACGTCGATTGACTACGCCCAGGACTTCCAGGTCGTGCGGGACGAGCAGTCTCGCACTCTGCTCTTCTCCATCGGATCTACGCGTCGGCTCTACCTTCTTCGTCCTCAGACTACCAACGGTTCAACGGAGCAACTGGAGCTCGGGCCTCTGTTCGGGCTCGATGCCAACGCCGCCGTCTCCCATCTATCCATCCTTCAGGGCAGCGACCTCACGCTCTACGTCGTCTTCGTCGCTGAGGGGGACAAAGCCGGCGATCCCTCCACTATTCATGTCGTTCGGCCTACCAAGCCTACGGAGTGGCTCGCCGTAGACGGTAACTCCAAGCTAGCATCTTGGCTCGTTGAGGACAAGTCGACGCTCCAGAGCGTTGTAAAGCGCGCATACGTGGCGGTATGCACCTTGCACTGTTCGCGCCCACAAGTTCGTGCTAATACGTCCTCACAGGGAGCGACTCCTGCTGCCGCATCCTACCCGACCGTCGTCATCGTCCATGCTCGGCTTGACGGAACGCACAGCGATGCCGTATGCCTTGACATCGACGCCGCCGCCAATCACTGGGACTTCTCGGACTCCTTCGACCTCCCGGAGAACATAGACCCAGACGGCATGATATCCATATGCGCGGGTGCGCTGCCCGCCGGCATCAACGGGCTCTTCTGCCTGTACGACCTCCAGGGCGAGGTCCAACTCACCTTCGCCGGGTTTCGCTCCGGCACCTATGGCCAGCCATGGTCCACTGCTCTGCGTCCTCCTCCGGGGGCCAAGAGCTTGGCGACCTTCGTCAACAACGAGGGCTGCACGGATCTCATAATCGGCGGGACGGGTCTTTTCCACTACACGGCTGCTCTCGCCGCGCACTCCGACAAGCCTAACGTCCCGGACCGCTTCGCTACCGTGCTCACCGATGACAAGAACCTGACGCAGCAGTTGTTCGTGGCGCAAGACGGAAAGCATCTCACCGTATACGCTCGCAACGGCGGCGACACCATCTTGTATCAGCGCCTCGAGGCAACGTTCCCAGACATCCAGGAGGCAAAGCTCATTGTCCAAGGCCCGCTTGTTCCTTTGCTAGCTCGCGGCGACGGTGGGGGGCACCTCGCCGTCCTCATGGATGGTGCAACCGGATCCCAGCGGCTTTTCGTCGTCGGCGCGAACGACTCCCTCACGCTGATGGAGCAGAGCGGTAGCACACACCTGTGGCAGCGCATCCCGGTGCTTGTCCCCTCCACGGGGAAGAACACCGATGTGGTCTCCTACACATCCCATATCCGTCTTGCCGACGCCAACAACCTCGCGCTTCCGAAGACAACAGTGCTCTTGTGCAGCTCGTCGGCTGTCGACGTGGGATATAACGGCGGCGTCGTCACCCTCACGCCGCAAGGGACCCCGGTTGAGACGGACATGACTGGAGACATCACCCTCATCCACAGCGTCTCGAGCCTCAGCTCCGCCGTGTTCACCCTAAAGGACGTCTCCCTCGACAAGCCCGTGCTCGGCAAGGCGTGGATTGTGAACCCGGCCGAGAACGCACAGAAGGTTATGGACTCGATCACGTCTGGCGACGACCTGAAGAATGTTACCCTGGCCAACAGCGAGAAGCTGATAGATCCGTCCAAGGTCTCTAAGCCGAGTGACCTGGACAACGCCGCGAAGGCGGTCGCGCAGCTCTCGGCTTCACTCAGCCAGATGCCGAAGGACGGATCGGAGCGCGTGGACACGTTCACAGCGTCCGTGCTCACCGGCTACTCGACGGCTGTGGCCACGCCGCTTGCATCGGGTGACGACACGGACTGGGGATTCTGGCACTTTGTCACCGGTGCCTGGGATGACATCGAGAGCTTCTTCGTCGACGCCTTCCACTTCGTGATCACGATTGCCGGGAAGGTCTTCCGCTTCGTGCTGAAGGGGCTCTCGTACGTCTGGAAGGCCATCCACTGGCTCCTCCAGGACGTTCTGCACATCCCTATCGACAAGCTCATTGAGTGGCTCGGCTTCCTCTTCGAGTGGGACGACATCAAGGAGACCCACAGGATGATCGTCGCTATGACCAATGCGGCGATCGACTGTGCTGTCGACAAGGTCCATGACTTCCGCACCGTCGTCGACGGCTGGTTCGACAAGGCCGACGACATGATCAAGGCGCTTGACACCATCCCGCCCGAGGCCCGCGACCGCTCTCTCGGCGCGCAGGAGTCGGACAAGGAGGTCAACGGCGATGAGAAGTATGCGAAGCTCCACAGTTCCCCGGGTGCTAACTGGTCCTCCTACCAAGCGAAGCACGGCGGCGTGGGCAACTCCCTCTCCGCGTTGGGCTCGGAGCGGCCGGGGACGTCGGACCCACTCCTGCAGGTCTGGGAGCGCTTCAAACCCGCCCTGGAGCAGCTTCGCGATACCGTTCAGCATGCCTTCCAGAACCTCATAGCTATCTTCACTGAATCCAAGCAGTTCTCGCTTGGTCAGCTCCTCACACATCTCGGCGTCCAGCTCCTGCGCGATATTCTCAAGCTCGTGCGGGATCTATTTGACGCCCTGATCGACCTCGTCGCGGACTTCATGGGGGATGCGCAGTCTCTCATGAACGAGACCATTGACATACCACTCCTGTCGCCGCTCTACAAGTGGATGAGTGGCAACGACCTCTCGGCGCTGGATGCCATCTCGCTGCTCATCGCCATACCGACGACCGTGCTGTACAAGGCAATTACCCGCAAGAAGCCCGCGCACGACCTCGAGTTCTTGAAGGGTTTCCTTGACGAGTATTCGTCGTCCAAGATTCGCGCGCGCGGTGCCCGACATGTGTCCTATGCATCGTCCACCACCACACTCCGCACCAGTCTCTCGACGTCATCGTTCCCTGCACACCGTATGGCCATATCGAAGTTCACTGTTGGAGTCTCCGACGATACGATAACCAAGATCAAGACGGTAGCCACTCGTCTTGTGGCCATCGCTGGACCGGTCATCAGTCTTGTCCTCCTCGTTCTAGCCGTCGATGACTGGTACACGCCCGACCTCGGCGTGCCTCTCGAGCGGCTCACCGGCGGAATGCACTGGGGCTGGAAGGTCGCCGCGGACGTCATCGTGTCGGTGTTCACCTTCCCGTACGCAGACATCCCCAATCACTCCGACCTCCGCCTCATGCGTGGGCTCTCGTGGGGCCTCAACACTCTCACCATTCCCGCGCGCCCGGCCGGTGTGCGCGTGCGCGGCATTATGGCGATCGCCGCGGGCTGCTTCAAATTCGTGCCCGAGGGCGTGAGCATCCCGATGGCGCTGTCCGCGGCGAAAGACAACGTGACGTCGGACCTGCCGTCGAAGCTGGAGTGGGTGGACATCACGGACAGGATGTGCTCGAGCGCGTTCATCGCGGCGGGAGGCTTGTGCATGATCATCAATGAGCCGGAGCCCATTAGCGCGGGTGCGGCTTCCCTGCTAGCACTGACGGCGATCGGATGCCAGACGGCGAAGGCGTACAAGGCGGGGGAGAACTTCACGGACTTCCCGACGCTCTCCCAAGGCTCCTTCGTTGGCGGGTCGTAGATGCCGGTGGCGAGGGTGCGTGTGGTGTTCTTCCCCAGCTCATTGAAGCTTGGGCTCGACTCACGGTTGTTTGTAGGTGCAGGTTGATGGTCATCATATGCCGAGATGTCTCCACTCAGAAACCCGCAGGACTGGATGTTTCTTGTAGCGGGTGGTGGCAGTGTACGATGAACCTCAGACAGGCTGCAGTGCAGTATCATTCGTCTCTATGTACTGTGTATCAGTGTCCTTCAAGCAATTTGTTCCTCTCCTCAGACAGACTGATTGAATGGGTGATCGGCATGCTCATATACCTGCCACTTGACGGTTTCAAAGTAACTGCTGGCAGCAGCCGGAAAATGCCGGCTCTCGCTAGAGATCAGATCTCCGATGGCTCGACACCGCGCGCCCGAATCCTTGGCCGTGGTCTCTACCATATCCTTGGATTCCTCTGGCTGTGTCCTACCTATGCGCGTGCTGCGTATGCAGATCCCTCGCGAGTCGCGCATGAAACGATGGTTAAGTAATGTCGCAGTGATGAAGGAAGTACTATCCCCGGCAGACCGATGCAAAGTCACATTGACGTGCAAATGTTGACATAGCTCCTCTTCCACTCACTCGTTGTACTCCAAACTTCGCGCACTGATAGCCAGAGACTATAACGGTATTCCTGCCAATTTTGAAGAGGATTGGAGTGCAACAAAGGCCGATTTGCACTACATGTGGTTTTTGCATCGGTCTGCGGGGGATAGTACCGAGGACTGGCTACTACTGGAGGACAGCGCGGCGGTGCGTCAATTGGTCTTTCTCGAGCCGGGTTCAGGCACTCACTACAAAGTAGCTCTTTTGCCTCACTAGTGAAACGCACCGAATCGGGAACCAGTGGTTAAATCGAGGTAGCGCAGCACCTCGCGATCTTCCCTCCGTTCATCACCAGTGTCAGACCACCATCACCCGGACACTCGGTCAGTACTGTCTTCCTCGTGTTCGTCCTCCCCGCAAAGTGCATATGCACACAGCAAGCTCCCAATTAGACGGGATAGAGCCGCTTTAGCGAGAACTCGGTGGACGACGTGACCTTCTGCCTGTCTCCACAATGTCGGCTGATGTCGTCGTCATGTAGAGGTGTAGGTTTCGAAGTTGCGCCAAGCGATCGTGACAACGTCGACCGCCACCGTACGCATCGACATTGGCCTGTGGCGCATGTTCTACTGACGCCTCATGCAGAAAACATGGAGTCCGTGAGCCATAAGGGCTTGGCTTATGTGGAGCGTGGTTGACGCATTTGATGCAGGTGAGAAGTACAGTTCTATCCGGACTCGGAGGAGACAAAGCTATTCGCCATGTGTCGACGCTCTCGCGGAACCGTCAGTTTGAAATGTCACATCGTCATAGTCTGTGTCGCCGCGCGATGTGTACTACGGTAGCGATGATAGGGCGAATGACCCACAAGCCCAGCCCCAGGGCTCCCGTAAAGAGTGGGGTCCGAAAGCCAGACACATGGTCGAGAACAGGTCGAGAAGAATCATCCGCACCATGCAGCGTGCATCATGCTATATGATCTTATGTGATGGGCTATCGGGAGTACATAGCACTCGTATGCCGAGTCGGCGACTCGCGACTCGCGTGCATGTGGCGCGAGCGGAGAGTTCGTCGGCCAGGGGACCACGATACAGCCTACAGTTCGAAACCAGAATATCCATGGGCGAGCGGCCGATCGCCGTATTGGAGAATGTTCACCCGTGGTTCGTTGCGATATGTTGCGATTTGACAATGAACTTCAACCGCAACGGCGGAGCCGCGGCGGCGGCCACACCCGCCCGCGAGCCGATGTCAATCAAGAATGACACTCTCCAAGTCCGAGTCCTCGGCGCCGCATTCAGGCAGTCCGAAGGGACGTCTTTCGCGAGGCAACGAGGAGCGCAGTAGTGGAGGTGAACGAAGCGCAGTTCCGTTTATCGGACTCCCTGCGTTCGCTCCTGGGAATCGCGCCCCATGCACGGTCTGCAAGCCTGCTAAGTATGTACATAGGGCTGATATGCGAACCCTGAAAGGTAATAGGGAGTCTCAAAAGTGGGGTGGTTGTTGTTCCGGTTACGGGGGAGTGGTAAGGCGTTGCTGCTTCCAAGCGGCCTTTCTACATCGGGCTAGAAAGATCTTCGGGCCGCAGCCTGCTCAGCTTGCTCTTAATATACCACCACGTCCGGGGCGACATGCCCCCAGTCCTCGCCTACTACGGGTCTTCGCCTGGTTATCTGGTATAACGTGCGAGCCCACTCTCGCCCGGCTGGCTACCCGTCTGTCGAGCTCATTCAACACTCATTAACCTTTCTTTTTATACAAGATGCCTATCCTTGATGCTTCCACCCTTTATGTGACTCTCGATGCGACCAACGCCGCCACCACGGCCAACGTAACTCAAGCCCCTGCCGCTGGCGGTGGGGGTCGTGGTGCTGCGGCGGAGCCCGGCATCACGAACTCCGAGTTGGTTTTCGACGTCGACATGTTCTTGCTTGCCGGTCTTGCTGTCTTCTTCCTTGTGCTCTTGCCCCGCGCCATAATCCGCTTCACGCACAAGCGCGAATGGGTCGATGGTCACTTTCTCCGCTCGGTCCACCTCGAGGATCCCGCAGCGACGTCGGTCGGTAATCCCCGTGCCAGCCCGTCCACCAAACACTCGGATGTCGTCTCCCCCGCGTACATCTCCCCGTCCGGCTACAATATCGACGGTTCTTCGTACGGCCATCCGTACAAGGAGCAGTGGGAGACGGACGCCTCGCACACATATGTCTCTCATACAGACCTTCTTCGCAAGGCTACCACTGCCAGTAGACGCGAAGTCAGGCGTCCTAGCCTACCTACGCACATCCTGGGTGTGTCCACCCTGTTTCCCGCGCTCGCTGCCTTCCTACGGAAAGATGTCCGCCCCGGGCTCACCATTGGCAAGAGCTTTATTCTCGCATGCTACTCAGCTATCATCCTCTACGCCGGTCTGTTCATGTCGAACCCTTTGTCGCAGCCCGTGCGTGCAGGATTCGTGGCGGTTAGCCAGCTCCCGGTCGTGGTTCTCCTCGGGACGAAGAACAATATCGCTGGGATGTTGATTGGTTTTGGCTACGAGCGAGTACGTTCTATACATACCTTACCGCTCGAGACCACAATTGACTGAGACTGCACACCGTGTACAGCTTAACTACTTTCACCGGTTCGCTGGCCGCATGTACGTCCTCGCGGCGAACGTGCACGCCATCGGATATTGTAAGCGTTTCGCTCACTAAGGCTGACGGTGACTGATAGCTTTCAACAGTCTACAAATGGAGTATCGACGGGACATTCGCAAAGGACATCGTGGTTCCCAAGTTCACGTGGGGTCTTGTTGCGCTCATCTGCGCGGACCTGCTCCTGCTGCTCTCGACAGACTTCGTCCGCCGGAGGTTCTACAACGCGCTCTTTATTCCCTCACACATCGTCTCCGCCATCGTCATGGGTATCGCACTGTGCCACCACTATCCCGTCTGCGTGCCCTACGTTGTGGCAGCAGCGGTTGCGTACGGCCTTGACCGCTTTCTCCGTATTATCAAGTCGAGCGTGGTCACGGCGCGTCTTCGACCCCTTCCTGATCTCGGGGTGACCCGTATCGAGATTCCTGCCTTGAACGCTGGATGGCGCGCAGGCCAGCATGTACGTCTGCGCGTGTTCTCCTTGGGCATGGGTTTCCGCGGGTGGGCCGAGGCGCACCCCTTCACCATTGCGAGCGTCAGCCGCTGTTCCAGCGGCGAGGGACTCGTCCTCATGGTCAAGAAGGCGGGCGACTGGACGACGAAGCTCTACGACGTCGCGCAACGCGCTGACTATGGCGAGGCAAATGGCCTCGGCGGCAACGTCCGCGTCTTGGTCGAAGGCCCGTACGGCGGCCCAGGCCACGCCATCTTCTCAAGCTTCTCCGGTGCGATGCTCGTCGCGGGCGGCAGCGGCATCACCTTTGCTCTCGCTGCGGTCCAGGACCTGATGAAGAAAGACACCGAGCACCGTTCGCGTATCCGCGCGATGGAGCTCGTGTGGTGCATCCAGGACCCGTCGAGTCTCACGCCCCTCGTCCCGCTCTTCTCCACGCTCGTAGCGCAGTCGCAGTCGTCGTACGCATCCCTCAAGATATCTGTCTACTACACACGCGCGCCGTCGAACCCGGAGGTGCTCAAGACCTTCCGCCACCTCCCCCCTGGCCTTGACCTCTCTCCAGCGCGCCCCAAACTTGGCCACAATCTCAAATGGGTTGTAGACCGCGCTTCGGCGTCGTTGTCTGGCGGCAAGGTGCCTTTGAGTGAGAGTGAGACCCCCACCGGTGTTATCGTCGGTGTGTGCGGCCCGGGAGGGCTAGGTAGCGAGGTCCGCAAGGCGGTCGCGGACTTCGATCCGGACAGCAGGAAGCGGGTCGGTGGCATTGAGCTTCACGAGGAGTGCGTCCTAATCCACCTCACCGACGTGTGCGTACCGCTGACAGTCTGTTTCGTCTTCATTTTAGAGCCTTCGGTTGGTGAACGCTCCTTGGAGCCCCGACAAGCACTGGCGCAAGGAGGCGCGAGGACAAGTCCGACTGCCCAGCCCTCGCAGCATCCCGACGCACACCCATTATGACCTCGCAGCGCGTCGCTGCTCCTGCCACTCTTTCCTGTGTACTGCTTTTATTGTTTCAATACTTTAGTCCTTAGTCGCCAGCTTCTGTATCCCCGCTCACTAGTCACTTATGTAGCCGCTCCTCTGCTTTCCATTGCTGTAGATCATAGTGATTTTCTTTTCCTCACTCCCTCCGCACTTCACTGCGCGGATGAAGTGCAGTCATGTTGTCGTTGATTTCGCATCACTGTTGTATCATAGGTACACCCGCTCCAGGATAGACGACGTAGCAATACTGCCTGGCGTGTCCTCAATATTGCGGAGACCAAATATTCGCCCTTCCTCGAATGCATCCAGGTAAGTGTTGTGTGATTCACTTCAGGTTCTTGCGGTTCGCTTCAGTTTCGTAACGTTGGACAGATCAGTGCCGACCAGGAAGATGCCTCAGTAAACATAAACGAGCCATCATACTCATAGTAGAGCCGCCTGAATCTCCGTACGTGGCTTGATATTTTACAATCGACAGACGTCTCTATAGTCTCCATATCTCGCTCTGCCGGACTAACAACAGTACTGCCGACCGTGAATCTACTCAGTAGCAAGGAGCATCCT
>WJSG01015653.1:0-10688 GCA_016618145.1 Sanghuangporus lonicericola | reverse complement strand
AACCCTCGCCAAACGCACAACGCAGAGCGTGCCTGAGCCCAAGAGCAGCGCGAACGGGGTAGGAAGGGGTAGGATGGCGCGTCCGGGGGGTAGAGTCCCGCGGTGACAATAAAAGTACCGCGCGCAGCCGGGGATAAGGACGCCCGATGATTGTATGTTGGGGGGCGTATCAGATGAAACAAGGGGGCACCGGAGCATGATAGCACCGGTGCATAACAACAAGAAGACAAGGGGAAGCAAAAGAAGGACAGGGAACGCGACTCACCTCGGTGCTCTGGGGATCCTGCAGTCCCTTCTGAAGTATCGCAACGACGGCATCCGTTTGAAGGTCGATGATGAGATTGGGGCAGCCAGCGAAGACGCGGAAGGCGGCCTCGCGCGTGAGGACGTCGGGGCTGTCAGCCATGGCGAAGACTTGGGGCTGGAGAGCGGGCCAGGGATGGCCGCGCTTCATGGCATTGTTGGAGAGGTCGGTCACAGAGTCGACGGTCTTGCGGCGGACGACGGGAGCGGGCTCGTGGAGGAGGGAGTGGAGGAGAATGCGCTGGAGGGTCTGGATAGCCTGGGAGCCGAGGTGGTCGTAGAGGGGGACGCGTTGTGCATTTGCGGGGCGGAAGAGAAGGCGGCGGAGGAGGACGAGGGAGAAGGAGCGCATCTTCGGGCGCGCGCGTGAGCAGAGGCGGGGTGAGAGAGGCGGGGACTCACGAGCTCTGTGTCGGCAGACGTGGCGAACTGCGCGATGGCGAGGAGGTAGAGGTCGGGAGTGTGTGCGAGCCTCTCGTCGACGGCCTGCTCGGCGCTGGGCTGGGTCAGCGGGGATCGATGCACGGAGACACGACGTACCTGTGGCGGAGGGCATTGTCGCCGAGGACGAGGTTGGAGAGGATCTGGGTGATCTCAGCGGTGACCTCAGCGGGGACAGCGACGTCGGCCATGGTGGACGGGGACAGGACAGAGAGCAGAGGGCGGGCTGATTGCCTCGCCACGTGCGCGCAGGGTTAGGGTTGCCTCGTGCTACCAGCCGCCGCCCTCTCGCTTCTTTCTCCTCGCTCTGTTACGGTCTCTTACTTACTCGGCGCACCGCATACAAGGCGCACCGGACACAACAGCGCGCATACTGTAAGTGCTCCGTTCCCTTCTGCCCTCTTCTCTCCGCCGTGCTTCGTCTCGCGAGTCGCTGTTCTCTTCCCCGCTCCGTCGTCGCTGTCCCAACTCCCTCCAAAGACGCGCTCTATTCAGTCTCTGCCTCCGCGGCCTCTGTCTATCCCGCGATAGCCACATTGTCTGGACGTACGGCTTTCCTGCGATTCGATGTCTTCGACCATATACGTGATCATCCGCATCACGTATCTGCTTCCTGTCTGCTCACCGCCTACAAATCGCGACCGATAACTGCTGCTCTATTCCTCGCTGATGGTGAAGCCATTCTTCCGACTACATCCCTCCCCTGCTTTATCTACAGCTTCCCTCCCGCATTTTATGACCTGAGCCCGGACTTAGGGAACGAGGAAGACCGACGAGTGACTAGTGAATATTCACACATCGGTGACTTGCATCTGACCTATGCTGTCGCAGGCTACCTCTTCCACCCTTACAGATTGATACACCCCGCTGCACATCTTGTGTCTCCGTACGCACCTGCCTTAAACTCGGTGCGAATAACCGCCTCGCCGTTTCAACTTCTCACTTCTAGTCGCTCGTCACGGATGTCTTTGCTGCCCTCGAATGCTTCAACTCCCCGGCACCCTGCAGCTGCCGCAGTCCCGCGCCTTCCATTCACGGTGAGAAACCTAACTATCCATGTTGCCGATTCTGTACACTCACTGCATCTCTTGCGCTCTACTCTTCCTGGCTGTATTGCCCCTGCCCGGTCTCTGGTTTCTCCTCAGTGCTCGACTTTGTCCTGATTCCCCATCTGTGCTCTCCGGATCCTCAGCTTCTCGCCCCCTTCATCCTCCTTTGTTCTGTCTGCTTCCGACTCGCTTGTCTTCCAGTCGCAACATGCAGCCGTTGTCAAGTCCAAGTGAGTCGCGTGTGCACCTGCCTGTACGACTTCACACACAAGTGCCAAAGGGGGGTGTCTGTGCGTAGCGGCATCACCAAAACGCGGGACTTCTGAGAGCATGCGGTGGTGGTCTACGGAGGAAGAGGGTGGGCGATAGCCGCTCGTCGGGCGCGGGCTGGGTGCGACAGCGTACGATAGCACAGCTTCGTCATGTGGCTTGTACGATCGTACCTGGTCGGCGGCTGCTTGGAATGACCTCACGTCCTCGGCGCACGCCATGAATTACAGTGCATGATATTCGAAGCGTAGGGGGGCAGCGAAGGTGCCGGAACTCGTCTGCATTCTCCTCTTCGTCCTCCTCATACTGTAGTCTGACACGTCTCCACACACTGACCATCGCCAAAACCTCCCCAGAATGATAGCTCCAGGTAACTGGCTTATATGCGCCTTGTAGGAGGCATAAGTGACGGAAGGTATGAAATACTTATATCTCACTTACGGCTCACTTGTAAGCATATGCTTGTACGTGGAAGTCTCATATAAGGTATGTAAGTACGGACAGCGTTATGCTCCTTGTACGCAGTTGTAGAGGTGCATAGGACTGATATGCTCTTCTGTTGCCATTTCGATACCACCGGCGCCATCCCACATCCTCCCCCGGTTGCCCCGGGGTTGCCGTTGCACGCAGTTCGAGTTGTTACGGCGCGAAGAAATACAAATTGGCGGAGGCCGTACAAGTACATGGTAATACTATGGATACTTCGACGTCTAATCTCCGTTCGCTGGAGCCTGGGAGGCGTCGCGACTCCGAGCATGTTCCTCTTCCATCCGCGCAGCCTGTGCCAGCATCAACTGCGCAGTCGAAGGAACGGCATGTTCTGATGAAGTGGCACTGCCATCTTCGAGGCCGTCATAGCTGGCGCTGCCGAATATGCGTCTGGACAAATGAACATAGTCAGAATCAGTCAAATGCGGAATAGAAGGTGACATACGCGTGCCACCAGTCCATGAGCTTACGCTGCGCAGCCATGGGCATGTCGCGCTCAATGTGGTTCAGGAGGTGATAATAGAACTCACGAAGGGGCCACTTCCCAGTGACCCGCTTCTTATCGCCGGCTCCGAAGGACGGCTGTGAGTCGAGGGCAAAGCGCACCTGTGTCGAGTGAAACCAAGGGATGTGAGCAACTGCGGAGGAAGTGAGTGGCGATCGACATACCTCCATAGCAGCGTATGCAAGGAGAGCTGGGGTGACTGCCTCGATGCCGTAAATCTCCGCGATGCACCTGGTGCGGCCCAGGCTTGCCGCAACATCGCGCTCAGCTGCGGAGGGGCCGAACAGGATCAGAAGGACGGCCTGAGATCAATACGGGGTCAGACCAGACAGAAGCGTTATCAGGAATAGCGGGTTGCCTTCTCGACCAGTTCACCATGCATAAAGCCGGCGTAGAAGTTGTCCGGGTCCGGCTCTCCTCGGGGCCAGAGGAATGCTGGGAAGTGCGTGGGACCAGGGAGATAGTGCGGGTCGAGGTTCATGAGGCCTTCGCGCGCCCTGCATCAAACATACTGTCAGAACATGGAGTCGAGACGAGCAGGATGGAGGACGTACGCCGCATCCTCAAAGTCAAGGCCAAGGGGGCGCAGCAGTCGCGCGCACTCGACGTGCCGGAAGCCTCGCATGGCCTTCTGAATGATACCGGGATTGAAATCTTGCCAGTGCGCAATCTTCGTCTTAATGTGATTGGTGTCTTCGTTACGTGCGGCGCGACGTCCCTTGTCAAGCTACATACTCAGTAAGACAAACAGGAAGTGCATAGATCACGATGAGAACTCACCAACTCGGCTACATGAGAGGTACCATGTGTACCTCGGGCACGAATGTCGTCGGGAAGCGTAGGAAGAATGCCTTCGATCCTCTCATATAACTCGTGATGAAGGAGTTGCCTTCGAGAGATGATTTGGGCCAGTCAAAGGGGGAAAGAGAGGAGCACGACGTACAACTCGTTGTAGTGGTCCCTCCCGCTGAGTTGAGGGTTCCGAGCATACCCATCATTGATGATCTTGCGAAGGTCCCGCCAAGCGTCAACAACTCGTCCAAGGATTCGGCCCGTGTGGAGAATTCTGTAGTCGGGGTCATTGTCCAGTTGGCTCTTTGTCCTGCCGAGGATCACTCAGATGACGACCGGCCTCCACAACTACTATGACGCTAGAACTCACCGCCGTGCACGGCTGCCTTGTCCAAACTCAGCAGCATCATCTACACCACCTCCACGAGCCTCTACAGTGTGCTGAGTAGAGGTAGTCGCAATAGCAAGAGAATCAACGTTGCTGGGGGCCGGAGCAGTGGATTCATTGGTAGGAGCTATAGCAGGTGCAGGAGAGGGCTGGACCGAAGAAGAGGCTCCTTCCGGGTGCTGTCGGGACTGGGAGATTTGCGTGCTGTTTGTGGCAAGAGTGGGCATAGTGTAGATCAGGAAGGCGAAGAGAAGCACCAGCTGGAATATATAGGTGGGTTTTCAAAGCCCGCAGGCGATGCCCCACCGAAGTGGAGCGGAGGAGCATGGATGCGCAAGAAAGCGCTCGAGGTGCGCACTGGCAACTGCGTGCGACACGGCGATGTGTCATGTGACCGTGTTTGGCCGTTCGAGGCGCAGGCAGTGGATTGGGGGCAAAGTCTGCAGTCTGTTGGTTCCGAGCCTCAGAATATCGGGAAACCGTGATCATAGGTACAGTTGACTGTATACGGTACTACAAATCACCATATGCATCTCCCAGATCATCCAGGGTCTCATCGGGATCCTCAGCGCCCTCCTCATCCTCCTCGAAGTCATCAAACAATAAGTCTGCCGCATCCGTAAGCGGTTCTCCGTCTGGGCCGAGCGGCGACTCGGCGGCGTCGTGTAAACTCTCTTCCTCATCCACATCCATGTCGTCAAATGTGTAGCCTTCCGTGGAATCTGCATACTCGGCTCGAGTGCCAGGTACATGCCCGACTCCTAAACCCAGGTACCGCATGTGCATATCGCGATCAACGAAGCTGTAATGCGGTGGTGAGACCCATTCAGGCTATGAGGAGGATTTATGGCATACCGATTTGGATAGAACACTGTCCAGTCTCCTTCGTCGTCACGGACGCACGAGGGCGGGAGTAAGGAAGTGATGCGACCGTCGTGGAAGCCTGGCATCAAGTGGCAGGCCCGGATGACGTGAGTCGGGTCGAGGAAACCGAACGCTTCCGTGTCGTCTGAATTTGCAGGGACGAAGCTAACGCAATCGAGACGCTTTGCACGGTCTCCGCTAGGCCACAGGGGGTCGTATCGAAGCCAGCGTACCCATAAGAAGTCGACACGTGTTGTGGAATCGGAGAATGGGTGTTGGACCTGAGCATGGAAGATGCCAAGAATGCGAGCGTATGCAAACGGATGCGACGAGTTGCCTTGCTCAGCCGCGTGCTGAACAGAGACCAAGACGTCCCGTTTGTCTGTGGATGGATTGATGATATCTTGATCGCGACGGATGTCGTAAGTCGTGTAGTTGAACCTTGCAGTCGCATGCCTGTAGATGCATTCGTTCTGTACATATACTTGCAGATCATCCCGAGTTGCATCTGCCCTGTCAGGGTGAAGCTCAACGATCCGTGCTCGCAGGTGGTCCAACAAACATGGTCGGAAGTCCTGTGTTTATGGAATTAAGTCCCCCACAACAACGCCGGAAACATAGCTCATAACTTACGACAAATGCAGGATCGTTCCTGTGGTCGTGCAGCCATGGGATCAGGTACACTGCGTTCGCGTGATGTTGCTCTTTTGCTATGTCAACGTGTGCGTCGGCGGGCATGTCGTCCGCACCAATTGCAGCCTTCGACTTCCCTCCAGGGATGTCAACTCCAAGCTCTCGCAGCTCCTGGCCCCCACGCTGCATCTCCGCCTCACGGATGCCGATGTTCACAATTTGTCCTGTGGCATTGTTTTTGTTCGTGCGCCGGTAGCGAGCCTTCAAACGACGATGTTCAAGCTCGGTCTACAGAGGAGACTGATGTCAGAGACACGGGTACACGGGTACTTGCGAAGCGCGATGAGCTCACAATTTGTGTGGTATAGTTGTCGGTTGGCCCGGCTCGCAGTATCGCCGCGACGTAATCGCCGAGGGCGTGAACCTTGTAGCGCGTCAGGTTGAACGTCTTTGGTCGGCGTGAACCAGGAGCTTCAGAGTGAGCTTGCTGCGTCGATGCGTTCTGAGGCTGACGGCGTGCCTCTGCTCGCTGCCGAGCTTCGCGTTCACGCCGGGTCTCGTGAGTATTGAATGCGGCACACGTCACACTCTGGAAGTGTCGCAGATGCTGGCCGAGAGCGGTCGTCCATGCGTCCAGGACCTTCAAGGACGATTCGGTGTGCATGCGAAGCTTCGCAGTCGCGTGCCATGCCGCAAGGACATAAAGCAGGTCGAGGATGTGTTCATTATGCGGGGAGGGAAGCAAACCTTCGAAGCATGGGAGAGCACACTGATCAAAACAGTAAGCATAGAGGACCTGTTTCGATCCGGCGAGAACACACCTGAAGCATGTCCTCAAAGTCACGGGCAGCTAGCTTCTTCATCTCTGAGACATCCGAGGTGAATCTGCGAATGGTCGACCTTCCAAAAGTGGGCATGGCTCTGTACCTGAAACAGGTCATCAGCAGTGAGCACCGGCATCCTACCGCCGGGGACTCGGGACAAATTACCTCTCATTTAGCCTGTCGGTCAGCGACTGATCGTGTGCCTCCAGAATTCGGACTAAATGGGCGAAGACGGCCTTCCATACGCCTAGCTCAAATTCATGCATGAGGTCGACCATGAGGATCTTGTGGACATCGAAATCTGCGTGTACGTCCATGTTGCTAATCGTCGAGAATGCATTCTGACGGCCGGGGTAAGTTGTCAGTAAACCAAGTACCGCGCAGTTACACGACCTACCCGTGTGGGTACAAGCGACTCGGGCTTGAGGAGACCTTCGACGATCTCTGAGTTGACGACATAGCCGTCGTTGTAGATAGCTCTTCGTGCCTCTTCAACCTTGTTCTGACGCTCCTGATTGTCCGCTCGGCCAGCGTTCTTCCTTGCCTCTCGGTCTACCTTGCTTCCAACTGCAGCCAGGGTGTCCTTCGACCGAGTGCAACGGGGGCAGGGACAGCCACCCATGTCACGGATAGTCGCGACAAGTACCCTGCATAGACGTGTCAGATTCTGCGTGAAAGGGAGATACATGCATAGGGGCTCACTTCTCTGGATAGTCGGCGGAGTACACAAGTATGCGAGGATAAATGCGGCGAACCACACCGTCAGCGCACCGCAGCACCATGCCGTGCTTGTACGCCTCGGTAAACTCGTCATCATTGAGCATCACACCCCAGGCCGCATGAAAGAGTTCCCGCCGGAGGTGCGCCAACAGAGGAGCAACAGTGCCCTTCCTTCCCGGGATTCTGCGTATGAACTCTCGAACCCGATCTGGCAGCTATGCATGTCCGGAGCGTGAGCGTGTATTTTTGTATGCGTAGATCGGTACATACCTTCGGGATATACCCAATATGATGGGTGGCATTTGCCTGTGGACGGCAGCGGACGTATTTCGACTGATTTGCGAACTCGAGGTACCCTGGCCACAGTGAGGCTTGCCCAAACTGTGCGACGTGAGTGCCGTCTGACGAGAGAATGAGTCCTGCTATGACCCTCGGTAGGTCGCATCCGGGTTCCGGGGGCGACGCTTGAAGCTCTCTGTGTGCCTCCAAGAATGCGTCGCTTGTCCACATCTCGTGAAGTACTCGCTCTGGGGGAGGGGGAGGATTGCCGGGAGGTTGGAAATGCTGCTCGTATGGCTCCCAGACGAAGTCCTTGGAAGCTTCGTCGTGGCCGATGACGCTGCGCATAACGCTGGGAATTGAACGGTGCCAAAAGTCGGGGATCTCGAAATGAACTCCAGGAACATCGATGGCCGGTGCTGTGTTTCGTTCAGGAGCTTCGCGAGTGGCCGCGCGGGCTTCTGAAGCTGCCGCACGTCGATCAGCTTGTGTAGGCTTTACGCCTGTAGGTATACCAATGGTAAGCGTTGACTTCCGCCATCCACCACGACTGTCTTGCCAGGGAAGCGGGGTCTCGTCAAGCTCCTTCTCGAGAGCGTCGAAGTTGACACCATGTATGTCTTCTGGGTGGAAGTCGTCCCTGCAGATCAAGTCTTGGAGGGCTCGACGATCTTCCTTTGTCTTCGATGACGAAGCTTTGCTCCAGAACCAATGCGACCACAGCCAGGACGAGAGGTTGGGGAACGGGCGGATGATGTCCGACAGGGTGCGGGATGACGCTCTTGTCGCATTCGCCGCCGCACGAGGCTCGTAGCGCTCCTCTAGCGTGGGCTCTGGGGGTGCTGTCATAGTGGGGCGATGTCGAAAGATCTCGAAGAGCCCGAACTTGTTGACACGCGAGCGAACCGTTGTGAAACGCGACCGTCGCGCTTGCTCTGAGTCCGGGGCACCGGCAACGGGAGACGGTGTCCGATAACTGGGCTCCGGTACGGGGACTGACTCTGGCTCCGGGCCCGAGTCACCCACTGTCTGCGTGCGAGCGTCGAGAGCCGACAACAGCTCCGTCGTCAGTCCTCCGCCGCCTGCGCCGCTTCCCCTGTGACCTTCGCGCGCGCGACCGGGAAGCATATCGAGGACTCTCCTTGACAGCATCCGCCGTCTCCGAGCTGCAGGTTGAGAAGGCTCGGAGGGCTGTGCAGCTGGGTCTCCTACATTCAGGCTAGTAATCTGCTCCGAATGGTCAAAGTTAGTACTGCTCATAGGTAAACGAAGAGCCACATACCGCAGGCTCGTGTGGCTCGCCATTGGGTGGACTTGTCTCAAGGGCGGTACCTGTAGGAGATTCGCGATGAATCCCGCCGTATTCCTGTATATTACAAGTCAGAATGCCTATGTCTGGACTCGTAGAGTCTGTAGTGAGATACTTACTACCTCGTTTGTGTGCATCCTCTGCCGCTTTCGACGTGCTTCGTTCGCTTCGGCTTCCTCAAAGGCATGTGCTGCTTCTTCTCGGATAGCCGGGCAGTTCTTCTGATGCCGTCTCAAGCCTTGTTCAGTCGCGAATTGAGTGCCGCATGCGCATTGTTCGGACAGACCCAACAGCGGCCTCCGGAGGCTTGATTGACTCGCCGCGTTACCTCTCGCTGTGCTGCCAGGCTGTGCGCGTTTCCATAGCGGCCTTCTGCGCGTTCATAGTCAGTATTTTCGCCGCTAGGGTGGCGCGCACAAGCGGCAGCGTACCTCATGTGTTTTGGAGATGATCACGGTAGTATCGGTCGAATCCAAGGACACGGGCGCTCTGCCCGGCTCGACTCTGCGCGGTTGAGAGGCTGGCGGACGTCATATCATTTGCTCTATAATCATTACATCACAAGTACAAGCGAGGAGAGGACGATAGTAACGATGTGGAGAAGGTGGAGTGCAAGTTGAAAGGTGGTAGAAGGCTGTGCCTTCCTCCAGGCGTCTTACAGGCGCTCGGAGGTTGACCGGAAGCTTCCGGTTTCCTTCTAACTACGGTAAGGCGGTGGCAGAGCCAGGAGGATTTGCTGATGACTCGGAGCCTAGGTCCTCGACATCGGCCTCCACGCGGCCTCCGTGATCGTCATCATTTGCACGGTCTGAGTACTTGCTCGGGACTTAAGTAGTCCCATGCCGTCGCCGTCCGCGTCTTTGTCTTCCGATCGTCCTCTGAGGAGTCGGCCACGAAAGAGTCCACGTCCCTCGGCGGTTCCTGAGAATCATTGCTCGCATCGCCTGGAAAGTCGAGTGCGAACCTGAGTCGTCCTTCTCCTCGGTGTCGGTATCGCTATCCTCGTCATCAGAGACGGCATCGGAGTCCACCTCTATTTGCGTGTTTGTGACGGTACGCAACTGAACAACCAGCAGAGTGCAAGGCGCGGGCGCCTTGACGTGATGACATCATGCGTGTGCAAGCTCTACATAAGCGCGTCCGATGTGTCTGCCGCTCGCAGGCCCTTCTTGACTTTGCACCACCACCATCCCTGCTTGATTGCTGCCTTTCTCTTCACTGAGTCCAGATCTCCTCGACATGGCGCGCTCTGTGAATCGATGGACCCTGAATCACCGGTAAGTCATCCCATCAGACTGTACGAGCCCGCCCTAGTTAGTATACGGGGCCTCTGTACCCGCGTGCAGCATCGCCATACGTTGAGCATCAAGGAGGGCAGAGTGGGCGATATGGAGGATAACAGGTACGTCATCTGCTGGGTTAGGGCATGCCGATTGGATTCTGAAGGAACCAGGTGCGTACGTCACAGGTACACCGACTATATGCGCGTAGTTCACTTATGGCGCACGCATCTCCAGCGATTGCCCCACCTCTCTCGCATGCAAGCATTGGACCCGAAACTTCGGTGCGTCTGTAACTGCCCATATTCCCGCATATCGCCCAACCACATCCTACACGTATCGTGTACTTTCCCTCTACTGTGCACCTCCGCTCCCGCTCCCGCACTCCCACTCATGAACTCCGTGTCTGGCTTCTCCGTGTCCCGCTTGCGCTTGTGTTTACCCCATTACGATCGATGAGGAACGAAGAGAATCGTCCTTTATGGGCGACGATTCCAGCCAACTCATGTCACGACTACCTTTGATCGTGGGAATAATGTTCA
>WJSG01015646.1:0-14458 GCA_016618145.1 Sanghuangporus lonicericola | reverse complement strand
GCTGTGCACTCCTAACCTCAATCTGGGGTTCCAGGACATAAGAAAGTTTCTTACCTGGTTCTTACATGCGCTTATGTAATCACTTACTACTGACTATTGGAGTTCCAACAACTTTCCCACGAACATCAGTTGTCGTTACCTTCGCTGGCAGGAATCGTTGTACCTAAAAGACGATTCTCTTCGTTCCTCATCGATCGTAATCGTGGCCCTAGTCGGTCTATTGTGACCCAGTCGACCTATTGTGGTCTCCCCCAGCCTATCGTGGCCCCTAGTTGTCCAGGAAGGACTTCGTCGTTTCGTGCACCCAGGACGGGGCCGATTCATCGCACTTTCGCGTCGCAGAGTCTTCGCATCGAGGCCGGAGTGCCTTGTGGTCTCGTCTTGCCAGCGGCTATTCGTCGTTAGGCTATATATCGCCGACACGTCGCTGATCCCCCTTTTCCCTCGCACCACTTTCGCCTTCTTCCCTCCCCCCCTTTCGAGCTCTTCGACTACGCGAACCTCCGACGCTCGACTTTGTCGCCGCTCGACCGAGAATCGACTAGCCCACTCACACCCTTTCAGGTTGGTTGTTGTCATTTGTTGGGTGTTCCGCCCTCAGAGACGCAGCTGCCGCATCAACGGGCGTGTGGCCGCATAAGAAGAGCTGTGTGTCCCGATACTTGGTGGCTTTGGAGGCCAGGGTATATGACTACATACACAGTGAGTAACTTACCAGCTTTTTTCAGCACTCACTCACTGACAATACTGCTATCAGTCTCAAATGTGTGTCCAGGCTCCGCTGCTGCAATACTCACTATCATGCAGGGCTGGACAATGCCGCACTCAAGGGTGCTTGGAGAGGGGGTCTCTCTAGTGTACATCAGTGCCATCTCGTTCCATTCTGGTCGACTTCACTTACCATGACCGCACAAAGATCCAACCAGAGGAAGTCTGGAGTAGGGCTAGGCAAGAGCACGGGTAACCCCCGGGTATCTGGACGGCTACCCGTACCCTCACCCGCACAGTACCCGCACCCGCTGACCCCGGGGTCGCACGGGGTACGGGTATCCATATGCAGGGTACGGGTATGTATGCAGGTCCATACCCGCACTCGGGTTACCCACGGGTCAGGTCACTCGAACGAACATAAGTTTCTTCTGACTAACTACCGCTACTAGTCTGACCCTCTGCTACAGATTGCATATGCTAATGCCTACTCCAGCTCCGAGTCTGTCTCCTCAGGCGTCACTGCAGACACAAGAGGCGGCATGTCGTCGTCCCAGTCGGAGTCCGATGCAGGGCCTTCGGAACCGGCTTGCAGACTGCCAAATATGGTGTCCTGCACCTCGTCGAACCAGTCAGCTGCCGAATGAACAGCACGACCACCAAGGAGAAGTCCACTATCTTCGCTCTCCCAGTCCGACGGGGTCTGAAGCTCAGGGAGCGGCGGTGATACTGAGCCACTGCTGCGTGTGTCCTCGACACGTGAGTCACTACGCGTCTGCACCACTATGTCACCGATTGGGGTTGCAAGCTCCTCGCGGCCGACGGGCTCCACATGAACATGAAGCCATTGCTGCACAGAAAGATGAATCAGTCAGAGCCGACATCATAGAGACATAGTCAGTATACCACGTACAGGATACTTGTATTGCGCCCATGCTGTGAGATCGGCAGCCTCAGCCAACGTTGGTCCTTCCCGATGGTCGCCACGATGCGCAGCACGTATGTCTGACAGCGCCTCCATAAGAGCTCGCTCGGGCGCAGAAGATGGCGGGCGAGCAGCACGCGCAACATCCCTCATCTCCAGGATGTGCGGCCACATGCGCGCAAACGCCAGCAACGCGTTCCTTTGGCCTGCACTGCCCTCTGTGAGCTCGACTTTGCCTGCACCGAGGGCGTGGAGCCAGCATAGGAATGCGTAGAGGGAGGGGGCGCGGATTGTAAGCGCGTTAACTGGCACACACCACTAGAATAATAGAGACGCGTCATAAGTACATGGTTGTACAGCGAGAAAAACATTTGCGCACCATGCGGCTGACGATGACGGGCCGCTCGGGGTCGGCAGGCACAATGTTCAGGGTGTATGTGCGTGTAGTGGTACCGTTCGATCCGCTCCAGGTGTCCTGGAAGAGCTCGACTTCGACAGGTGGATGGGTAGGGTCTCTGGGTGGGGCAGTGTCAAACCGGGAGGGGAGATCGATATAGGTCGTGCGATAAAGAGACTGGGGCGGCATCACGAGCGTCGAGGAGTAGGAACAGTGATGCAAGCTGTTATATACACGCTGGGGAGGGTACCGTGCTTCTTCCGAAGGGTGGATGGGGCGGGTAATGGTGGGGCAGGTAATCAAGTGGGATGCCTGACGAAGTCAGCGCGACAACGGTGGCCCGTCGCCACGCCTCACGTACACGCCAATCGTTCTCGGAGATACACTATACACAGATATTCTATCGTATGACTCACTTGGCTGCCAATGCCGCCTCAATCCGGTCCCAGCCCGCCTCCATCTCGTAGTCCGAGTTGTTGTTCTGTACGTCAGGCAGCGATGAGGCTGCCATGGTGTCCTCGGGCTTGATCAGGTCAAGACGGGACCATGAGCTGACACACAGCAAAGCACGCATGGTCTGTGCACTGAGACGGCTCCAAACGTGAGAGAGAGCACGTCGTCCGCGGCTAAATGTCCGCTCGACGTCCACAGAGGTACCTAGCACGAGATCGGAGTGAGCGAGAGATGGTCCGAAAGAGACAAACATCATGACGTACCCGGGATGGCCAGGTAATCCAACGCCATACGCAAAAGACGTGGGAAGGTCTGGCGACGGTCGCGCCACCACTGCAAAGGATTAGGCTGTGGCAGGGGTCGGGGTAACCCACGCGGGTACGTGTACCCTGACCCGCCGGGTCCGGGTCGGGGTGGCTGTACCGCTACCCGCGCTATACCCGTACCCGAGGCTGCGGGTCTACTGAACGCCAGAGCTGTAGCGCTGGCCAGAGGACGCGTGAAAAGCTAATTCAAGGCTAATTTCCATGATAAGATGGCGCAAACACTGTGAAACAATGACTAAGCTACAGAAAAAATGTCCTGCAAAGCCTTCAGACTCTCGTGAACTTCTCCATCACCCTCTTCAAAGAATCTCCCATCTGCGAACTACTACCATGCCGAACGCCGGAACGAGGCAGCGAGCCGCCGCGAAGGCTCGCGCGGCCAAGCGTGCAACCAAAAAGTCGCAGGCAAGTACCGAGGAGGACCCCATCATCATCGGATCTTCCTCGGAGGACTCCAGCTCCGACGACGAGCAGCCGAAGAGGAAGAGGCGTCGTGCCACGGTACAGACCGAGGAGGAGGAAGCGGCCGAGCGCGAACGCGATGGGATCGCCGTTGAGGAGCCCGAGGATGCCGAGGCAGAACTAAGTGAGTGTCATTGATGTCTTGCGCTGGCGTGGGGTCCGCTGACATGGTTATCTTGCAGCGCGCCTGCAGGAAACCTGGGTCGCACCGATATATGCATTCTTCTCGCCGGACGTCATCATTGGCCACGAGGGCAACCGCCGGTATCACGAGTTCAAGTGCGCCGCTAGGACCTGCAAGGGCCGCAGCCGCGAGGTTCGGCGCTTCCTCGACAAGAAGGACGCGAAGTCCACGAGCAACCTGCGTAAGCATGCAAAGAAATGTTGGGGGGAGGAAGTAGTTGAGAATGCGGACAATGCCGATGACGCGGAGGAGGTTCGGCGGACGATCATTCGTGTCATCAAGAGTGATGGAAGCATCACCGCGCACTTTGCCCGCAAGAAGGGCGAAGTGACCTTCTCGCACCGCCCACATACCAAGGCCGAGAGCCGGTGAGTAGTGTTGTGCATGCCGAAGGATGTCGTACTTACATGGTTCTGCAGCGCGGAGCTTGCACGATGGTTCGCCGAGGACCTGCGGCCGTTCGCGACGGTCCGTGACCGCGGCTTCCAGTCGCTCATGAAGACTGGGCGCCCGGGGTATTATATCCCGTCGCCATCGACATGCTCGCGGGACGCGAAGGCTGCATTCGCGCGTGCACGCACGAAGATCGCGAGGATCCTGCGGGAGTATGACGGGAAGGTCAGCTTCGCCACTGACGCATGGACATCGCCTAACCACCGGCCCTTCGTGGCTGTGACGGCCCACCTCGAGCATAAGGGCGAGCCGCTCTGCTTCCTGCTCGACATTGTCGAGGTCTCAAAGGTACGTACCTGTCGAACGACTCGAACCTCTGCGACCCACGCCATATTCACTCTGGATCTTGATAGTCCCACTCTGGCGTCAACATGGCGGCCGCGTTCGCACAGATCCTGAAAGAGTTTGGAATTGAGCATCAGGTTAGTCATTCACGAGCGTTGCAAATCTAACCTGACTCACCATTTGTGGACCCAGATCCTGAGCGTCACCGGGGACAACGCGTCGAACAATGATACCTTGACTGATGCCCTCGCGGAGGCACTGCCCGAGTTCCAGGGCAGCTTCAGCCGGACTCGGTGCTTCTTGCACATCTTGAATATCGTCGCCAAAGCCATCTTGAAACAGTTTGACGTCAAGGAGGTCAAGGTCGACGATGTCGAGGCGCTGGTGGACGACGATGTGCGCGAGCTGGCAGAACTTGCGCAGGAGCTGGAGAGTGAGGAGGCAACGACGCGTGGTGAGCTCCGGGAGGCAGAAGGGGAGGATCCTCTTGAAGACGATCGAGACGATGAGTCGTGGGTAGATGAAGTCGAGACAATGACGGAAGAGGAGCAAGAGGAGTACGAGAAGGCGATTCGCCCTGTCAAGATGGTGCTAGTAAAGGTTAGTGACAAGCTCGGATGGTCTGCGTGCTGGGTGCTCACCTTCTCCCAGATCCGGAAGATTGCCTTCAAAATCGTACACTCAACCACCAAGCTCCTGCCGGCGTGGCGCGACATCTGCGCCGAGTTGGGTCTGCCCGAGCGACTCCTGCCAAGGGATGTTCGTACGCGTTGGAACTCGACGTATGACATGGCAGTCATCGCCATCAAGTATCGCAACGCAGTCGAACGAATTTGCGCCCGGCGCGACGGTGGCTTGAGGGCGTATGAGTTGTCAAGCAGGGAGTGGGAGATCTTGAAGCAGTTGCGCGATGTCCTGAAGGTGAGAGGCCACGCACAATGCTCCTGAATTATCGCTGATGTGTACAAATATGCTTGTTTGTACACTGCGCCCACAAACCCCGGTACGTGCTCCTGACCGCGCTCTCTATCCCTTCTCTGCCGCTCTCGCGTCGCCCTCATCCCCTGCCCTGGCTGCCGTCCTCCACCCATGCATGCTACCTGGTCACTGGTCGCTGCACGTCCCATGTCCAGATCTTCAAGGATGGGACCTCGTACTTCTCGCGCAGCACCCCCAACCTCGCCAAGGTCATCCACGCGATCGACCACATCGACAACACCCTCACGGACCAGGTCCGGGACGACAAGTACGACTCCGCGATTCGGTCCGCCCTCACCGTTGGCAAGACGGTACTCAGTCACTATTACAAGCTCTCTGATCTATCAGCCACGTACCGCATCGCGCTCAGTGAGTGTTTGGCGCGCACGTAATGTCGTTGAGGGGCTGACTTGCCCCCACAGTGCTCCACCCGTCTTACAAGGATGCCTATTTCAAGGAGGCTGGGTGGCCGAGCCTCTGGATCAAGAACGCGCGTGGCATGCTCCAGGAAGAGTTCGACCGTGCTTACAAGAAGCCCGTTGATGACGACGTTGCACCTGAGCCGCCGACAAACCCTGACGCATCGGAGGGTCAGCGCAAGTCCAAGAAGAGGAAGGGCAGGGGCAAGGACGTGCTCGAGGTAAGTAATCTGAGTTCTCGCGAGCCATCTACGTCCTTCTCATAACGCACACGTGTCCTCCAGGACGACAACGTGTTTGACCACATCCCTACCCCATCCTCCAAACACGCACGTCCCGGGAAGGACGAGATTGCCCGGTACTTTGCCACCGCGACTGAAGAGACCAGCGACCCGATTTGCTGGTGGCTGGAGCGCCGCGCGCTCTTCCCGTGCCTCTCCCGGATGGCGCTCGACTATCTTCTCATTCCTGGTGAGTTGCCTGCTCCTCTGCGGATTGTTGAACATGCTGACATGGTCATACTCACGTGTGCTCCAGGTACTTCTGTCGACGTCGAACGAGTCTTCAGTCGTGGACGACGTGCCCTCACGCACGTCCGCAGCCGCTTGAGTGCCCAGACGACCCGTGCGTTGCTTTGCCTTGGTGACTGGATGCGCTTGAACATCATCACTACCGCGGACATCGTCGCTGTCGGTGCCTTGCCAGAGATTGATAATGATGATGACGACTACGAGATGGAAGATGGCTGGGACTCCATACAGCTCCAGCCCCGCGGCGGTGAGAACGTCTGAGCTGTGTTTACTTAGCAAGTTACTGTACCTCGTGTCTGCATGTATCTCTGAATGAATGACTTGTGGCCCTCGGCT
Source organism: Sanghuangporus lonicericola (assembly GCA_016618145.1). Taxonomy (NCBI): domain Eukaryota; kingdom Fungi; phylum Basidiomycota; class Agaricomycetes; order Hymenochaetales; family Hymenochaetaceae; genus Sanghuangporus; species Sanghuangporus lonicericola. The sequence continues at coordinate 8,002 of WJSG01015646.1, read as the reverse complement.
CCCCGACTGTTGCTGGCTGCTAAGGTGAATCATCGCGCCAGATGATCCCACACGCAAGGACGGTATGGACCGCCATCTGAACCTCAATTTGGGAATGCCGACGCCACCACATGAGGGCCAGCTGTAAAAACTGGCGGGCTGGCCGCGCTCGTCACGCTCTTTGTCGTCAACCGCCGCACACTGCTCACAAACATGAAGCTGCTCGACATACTGCATACTCTGGACATCGAGCAAGACACCATCACGTCTATCAAAAGCGACTTTCCCATGCGCGTCGAGCTTGCTGAAGACACTTGGTCGGGCCCCGACGGGACAGGCATACGTTCTCAGATCGGGCGCATCACGCCGGCACACGAGCACGATGGAATGGAGGTAAGTACGAGTTCAGCAATTCTGCGATACTGGACTCCCAGGCCTCGGAAGCCATGAACCTTACATCTCATTGCTGATGGACAGGCTGGCATTGTCGTCGTTCTTCTTGCCCCTTCCATTGCCGCGCTCTTTGTGTGGCTTTGCGCTCTCGAGGCTGGGATCCTCGCGGTGGACCTATCCAAGCAGGAGCGCGACGCACTCCTTACCCTCGGCAAGATATCTGTCATTTGCGGCCGTCGAGAGCTCAATACGAAACCCACTTACTCGCATCTCGACGCACTCAGGCGCCTTGCGGACATCGAGCTGAAGGATATCACCCCAGAGGAGGTTAGCGGCATTGTAAGATGGGCGCGGATTCACCATTCGGTGCGTGAACTTCCTTGTTTGCCTCGCGCTGCTTAGTACTTACCACTGCTTGATTTAGTGCTGGCTCTCGCTCACTCAAGAGCTACTGCCCGTGCGATGCGCGAGTCTGGAGCCTGAAGGTGAGAACACATCAGGTTCTCGACCTGCTCCGAGCCTGTCCCTTTTGGACTCCGTAGCACAAGACATCAGACGCGAGTACCGCACTCCCTCCTCCATCAGATGGAAGCACCTGAGCGTGATGCTCGAGCCGGAGGTAGCCCATAGGCTCTTGGAGGATGAGCGCGCAGATGAAGGAGACATTGATGACATTCCGGAGCTGGTTCCGATAGGGCACAACACAGAGGAGGAGGAGGAGGAGGAGGAGGAAGAATAACTTTCGGGCAGTGCAAGAGGTGCTGAAAACGCCGCTCGCCCGCCCACGGATCCCACATAGATATCAGCGGTCGCACTGTACACGTCCACCGAAGACTCGGACGTAGTAGTTCTGTAACTGGGGTGGTACTTCAAAATGCTATCATATGTTGTCTAACTTGCGCTCTACCCTCGGGGTAACCCGTTTGAGGGTCCAAACCCGTCGTAAACCCGTACCCCTGCGCACGAGACCCGTACCCGCGCAGCCCGTGGGTACGAGGGTACGGGTAGGTGGTGGGTACGGGTGCGGGTCAGCGCTAAAGTACCCGGGGGTTACCCGTGCCACAGCCTACAAAGGATTGGACGTCTCCTCCGGGACGCCGGCGAAGTAGTGCGAGATCTCGTCCTCGAGGGCTTCTTGCTCCTGCGCGCAAGCGGAGTGAGGTTGTCGAACATGTTGCCATCCTAGTGATCCCAAAGTAGTTAGCGTTAGCACACATGGGACTTCATGGAGGATGCTCACCTCGGGCGCGTTGGTGCTGCCGCGATGAGCCTTCTTGCTCGACTTGCTGCATGTGGACGTCGAGTTGGCGGACATCGATGCCCCCGCAGTGCCGGTGGCATCATCATCAGTCGTAGTCGTGGTGGTCTTCTCATCGACGGGGAGGTTTGCGTAGTTCTTGTCGAACTCCTCTTGCAGCATTCCACGCGCGTTCTTGATCCACGTGGACGGCCAGCCAGCCTCTCGGAAGTACTCCAGGCGGTATGAAGGGTGCAACACTGTGCGGTATATGGTGTGTCAGTGGATGACGTGGCAGACGAGAGGGGTGCTGTACTCACTGAGAGCAATGCGATACGTCCCTGAGAGATCAGAGAGCTTGTAGTACTTGTGCATAAGCTTCTTGCCGAAGCCCAGGGCCGTGCGGACGGCCTCGTCATACTTGTCGTCGCGGATCTGGTTCGTGAGGACGTTGTCGATGTGATCCATGGCATGGATCACCTTGGGGAGGTTCGGGGCATTGCGCGAGAAGAACGAAGTCCCATCCTTGAAGATCTGATGGACATTGACGGCGGTTGGGCGAGCGAAGACGGGGAGGACGACAGCGATAGAGGGGCCATGGTGAGGGGAAGGTGGAGGTATGTGGCAAGGAGAGGAGCGCGCAGGGGAGTGGTTTGTGGGCATCCTGGACCAAACAAGGAGCAAATAACGGGACACACCTTCAGAACGTCACGCAGCTGCGTGGCAATCTCCCACTCTCTCTCCGACAACTCATACGCCCGAACCCCTGCACTGAGCTGCGCGCACAACTTCTCCACCGCCTTGCGATACTTGATCGTCACCTCCAGCATCTCATACGTCGAGTTCCAACGAGTCTTAACGTCGCACGGGATCAAGCGGTCGGTGAGCTTAAGCTCTTCAAGGATGGCGCGCCACGCTGGCAGAACCTTCGCCGTGGAGTGGACGATTTGAAGGCGAGCTTTCAGATCTGCATACAGGTCAGTGCCTCTTCTCACTGAACAACATCACAGCACACTTACCTTCACCAGAACCATCTTTATCGGGTGTATCTGCTCCTCGAACTCCACCCGCTCCTCATCCGAGAGGCTCTCCACCTCGTCAACCCACGACTTGTCGTCGTCGTCGAGCTCAGCATCCTCGCCTTGGATCTCTCGCCACTCAGCGGCAGTCGTCGCCTCCTCGCTGTCCATTTCCTTCGCAAGCTCCGCCAAAGCGCGCACATCGTCGTCTACCAGCGACTCCGGGTCCTCGACGTGTTGGACGTCAAATTGCTTCAAAATCGCCTTGGCACACAAGTTGAGCACATGCAGGAAGCAGCGCGTGTGCCCGAAGGTTCCCTCGAACTCAGGGAGAAGCTCGGCGAGATGGTCGGTCATCGTGTCGTTGTTTGTAGCATTGTCACAGGTCACGCTAAGGATCTGCAGAACCAGGTGAGTCTAGATCTTCTTATGCGACGTGACGATTCAGCTGACCTTGTGCTCGATACCAAACTCCTGCAGGATCTGCGCGAACGCGGCCGCAAGGTTGATCCCAGAGTGAGACTGGAGGACATATGCAAGAGTCAGCGGCGGCGATGGGCGCCGAGAACTATGAACTCAGTACGTACCTTGGCAACCTCGACGAGGTCCAGCAGCATGACTAACGGTTCACCGTTGAACTCCAGGTGAACCGTCACGGCCACAAAAGCCCGATGGTTCGGCGAGGTCCACGCATCAGTCGCAAAGCTGATGTGTCCCTCATACTCTTGAAGCATCTTCGCAATCCGGTTCCGCACGCGAGCGAAGACAATCTTGAGGTCCCGGGATACGGTGGAGGGCGAGGGGATGTAGTAATTGGGGCGGCCAGTCTTCATGACACTCTGGAAGCCACGGTCGCGGACCGTTGTGAACGGCCGGAGATCCTCCGCGACCCAGCGAACAATCTCGGTGCTGCATGTGAACAGGTAAGGTCAGTCTCCTTGCTGTAGACAGTATGTACAATGTACCGGGTCTCGTGCTTCGTGTGGGGGCGGTGGGAGTACGTGACCACGCCCTTTTTGTGCGCGAAGTGGGCGGTGATCGTCCCGTCTTGCTTGAGGCCGGCGACGATGGTGTTGCGAGCTTCGTCGGCGTCGAGAGCCTCATCGGCGTGCTCAATCGCCTCCAGGCCCCAACACACCTTCGCATGCTTGCGGAGGTTGCCCGTGGAACGCGCGTCGCCCGTGTCGAGGTAGCGGCGGATGGGCTTGCCGTTGAGCTTGCAGCCCTTCGCCGCGCACTTGAACTTGTGGAAGCGGCGGCCATCTTCATCGTGACCTATGCCGACGTCGGGGCTGTAGAAGGTGTAGATGGGGGCAGTCCATGTGGACTGCAACTGCTCTGAAGACAACAACATGTTAGTTACCATTGGCACCTACGACATGACAGCTTACTCACCTAACTCAACCTCAGGATCTAGAGGCTCGGTCTCGCTCTCTGAACCAGAGACGTGGTCGACATCGACTACCCCCTCACGCTCAAGAAGGGCAGCCTCCTCCTCCTCGGTACGAACTGTGACGCGCCTCTTCTTCGGCGGAGGTGGTTGCTGGCTGGATCCGGTGCCGGTGCCCGACTCGGACTCAGAGTCAGTGAGGACCATGTCGGCGTTCTTCTTAGCCTTCCTGTTGGCCTTGCTACGAGCCTTGGACTTTGCAGCGGAGGAGCGCTTCTTGGAGGCGGCGGCAGCTCTCTTGGGCATGATGAGGATGAAGGGGAGGTGTGGATAGTGCTGAGGGTTAAGCTGGGAGGCGACGACTTCTGGGGTGTCGGACGAGCCTTTTTAAGGACGTCTCCTGTTACTTAATCATGTATACAAAGTGCTCGTTATCGCGCAATCTGCGCTCTATCGATGCGTCGATGTGCGCCTTGGCGTTCAGTAGCAGCCAATGGGTACGGCGCTACGGGTGCAGGTATCGGAGGGTTGCGCCGCTGCGGGTCCGGATTTTCGGACGGGTACCCAATGTGTGACCTGCACCCGCACCCGTGCGGGTACGGGTATGGTACCCTGCCCGGGTTACCCTTAGCCGTGCTGCTGCCTAAGTAGGGCAGGAGATTAGCAGGTCTGAAGACTGAGTGTGCAGCCATCCAGAGCAGCGAACTTGGAGAGAAAGAGCAGTGTATGTGTTGGGTAGCACCTACTGAGCTTTCTCATCCGGACATGTCCACCCTGGGCAGAAAGTCCCTAACACAAGGGCAGTGACAAGACACAGCAAGACAGCAACATCTGCAGTGCCAGGTATGCTAGGTACATACCTCCTGGATGAGGTCTGGCTCTTCTCGGAGTCAGAGTTGGAGTCAATCACAATGGGGGACTTGGACTTCTTGCCTGCCTTTACATGACACACCCTTGGTAGCACCAGAGTTTGCAGGCATACTTACTTAGGTGGAGCGAGGGTTGGTGATGGGAGACTTGGGCAGGAACTGGAACTAGAGTTTGGCAAGACACATGTGCAGGAGGTGGATTGGAGGATTTCTCCTTGTAGATTAGTGAGAACTGTATAGCTGAGGCTGACCATATAAACTCTTGTCCCACAGCCTGCTCGCTGTGGCCCACCCCGCCATTGAGTAATCCTGACACCTTGAGCATCTCAGGTACGGTTTTTTGAGTAGGTTCCCGATATGGAACCTATACCCGTACCCAGTGGGTCCAGGTACATGGACTCATGTGGGTGACCCATACCCTTTCTGCTGCCTACCGAAGGCCAAACAGTACCAGGCTTAATACCACAGATTGAACCATATTCAGCCTCATTTTAACATAGTCTCAAAGACTATGTTGGGGAGTTTATCTGATCTCCAACCCTTCCTGCTGTCTAGGCCAATCAAGTTGCCGTTCCATTGCGGACTTGCAGCTCTGACATACCCAAGCTGTATATGTCCTTATCACCACCACCAAGGATGGCGTTGCAGAAAGTGGTAGTGATACTGTTCAACAAGAGAGATGCAACCTTATCTTGCAAAAAGGCAAAAATAGTATTGGCACAAGCAGCCATCCCATATTTGTGACTGTGAGATCAATTTTGAGGATCATTTCAGATATGGCCTCTGTAGTAGCATAGTCTCCTGATGTGGTCTGAGCATTATTGAGGGTATGTTTGATGTTGATGGAGGGCATAAGAATAGGTAAATCCAATGCTGTATTAGTCAAAACAGACAAAGATCAATCCAAAGAAAAAAGTTGCACAGGTACTGTAGCTCTCAGTAAGTTTCTGTCACATGTGCAATTCTGTATCTGGCATTAGTGGTGTTCTGTATGTGACACCACTTCCATTTTCAACCCACCCTCTTCTATGCCAGTGTTTCCTATCAATGTGACTACATATGTTAATGCACAACATGCTTGGTGGAGGCTCAAGAAGGCCGAGGAGGGTCATGCCGAATGTGTGCACAAGGAGAGTGCATGTGTGAGGTCCAAGGAGGCTAGATTCTGCCATTTTTGGGGCCAAAGCTGCACTACATCCTTGATGTGCATTCATTCAAATGAGGCCTGGACTGTAGGTTACAGCAAGTAAGAATTTGCTATCTTGAAGGCTCAGTATAAGAGAGATGAGCTGAGGGGTATCAGCAAAATTGTTGTCACAGAGTGCAGGGGGTAGGGGTGGGCAATAGGCAGTAGGCAGTAGGCAGTAGGCCAAAAAGGGGAATCTGGAAAAATGTCTGACCCCCTTTTTGTATGCCTAACAATATAATATCTATGCCTTCTATGGGCTAATAATAGGCTGAGAATAGTGACTTGCCGGTTGGTTAGCAAGCACAAACTACCTCAGTCATGTTCATGCCACCAAAATTAGGTAAGTGTTGCTATTTCAGGCATTGTTGGCAGATTTCATACTGCAAACCTGGTGGTACCATGGAAAGTTGATCTGCCAAGTAAGTCAAAATCACGCTATATGGGGGGTGTCCCTCCACCAGAACCAGAAATGGGTTATTTGGGGAAAATCTGGGGGGAGGGGGAGGCAGCAACTTCAGCTGACTTATGGAATTTCATGGCTCTGTGTTGTGAAAGAAATATCCCTGATATCCCTTGGATGAGCTAGTAAGATCTGATCTTCCTCCTCTTCTCTAAAAAACATGGAGACCCCACCTGATAGCTCATCTTCCTGGTCATTGTGTGGGCTCCCCAAGTGACTTGTGAGACCCTATTGGTGCACACTACAAGTGAAGCAGCTCCATGAGTGTTCTCAATCCTTTTTCATGCACATAGCACTCACTGCATTGAAGACGGAGACATGGTCTCTTTGCGGAGATGAGCATTTCTAGCTGGAGGACAGAGATTGTGATCTTTACTTAAGCTATAAGGGGGATCTCGATGGCTTTGGGATCTGATCAGCATGGGATGGTAGCAATAGATAAATTAGTGTTTCCTGATGCAAAACTATCATCAACAGCCTGCTTGGTACTTACTATGCATCTCCTTTCCTAGTCACCCTATTTAGGATAGCTTCTCTTTTAGGAGTTTTGATCACCACTCTCATGCTAATGCTATTGTCTTCTGACACTCTTCTTACCTCATGTATATAAAACCACAAGTGCTACCTGAGGACCCTGAGTTCTAACCTCTTGTTCCCAGATAAGTCAAGCTGTACTTTGCTCTGTAGATACCTCACTCAATACATCTTGTCCCCAGCCCTGATCATCAAGCATTGCTCCGCTCTTGCTGCACAAGTGCTTGTCGATGCCCCTGCTCATCTTGTGAGTCTTCCCTGATACCCCTTGACAATCAGTCGTAACAAAAACTTGAATGTATCACATTTAGATGCCTTACACTTGAAAGCTACTCACTTTTGCATCTGGCATCATTCTGAGTGTTCATACATATATTACATTGAGCTCACAACAGGATAATGATAGCAACCACAGCAAACTGACAACATACTCAGTCACACAACAAAAAATTACTGTGCTTGTGCCTCCTAAATATGATGGGAATATGGGTCAGAGATTCAACAAACTTGTGATGCTAATAACACAGACCTGTTCTACAAACTCCATTGCCTCTTCCCGCTTAATCGACCGAATGGTGCTGACTTTCTGGTTGTTGAACAGCACACCGTAGAATTTGTCGGCAGTCGCGAGCATCTCGGGCCGGAACGTTGTCGTGATGAACTGAGCGGTAGCGGAGAGGTCATGGATCATCGCTAAGGTGATGTCAGGAAAGGTCTGAATGGGTGCACGAACGTCCGACGTACCGGCCACCGCCGTGCGGTATTGGGCGTCGAGATTTGCATCAATCTAAGAGTTACGCTTAGCTGCACTGACAGAGCGAATGTTGGCCATCTTAACGCACCTCATCAAACAGATAGAACGGCGCAGGGTCGCATTTCTGAATCGCGAACACTGAGGAAGCAGTCAAACTCATGGTACTATTATTGTGACT